>JAAGAY010141726.1:79146-120232 GCA_011801015.1 Ardeotis arabs | reverse complement strand
CGACCTGATCTAGTGGGGGATGTCCCTGCTCCTTGCAGGGGGGTTGGACTAGATGACCTTTGAAGGTCCCTTCCAACCCTAACCATTCTATGATTCTATGATTCTATGTTAGGATGCTTCGGTTGCAAATTTTGAATGGATAATGAGAATACGTAGCCAAGGTTTTGGTCCATAAAGGTGTACAACTTACCCTGTGTGCACTTTGACCTTGATGTAGAGCACCCAAGGGCATTAATGAAGATCCGTGACCGAACGTGCTCTCTATTCTGCACCTGGATCGTGGCCATTCTGCATTTTTATTTACTGACTTTAAAATCACAGCGTGTAATTTATCTGAGCACGAGTACAGTGGCATGCAATAGAAAAGTCTGTGTCTCAGGAGGCCTCCAACAAGAAGTGGTGGCATGGTAACAAAGAGGCAATGCAGGCAGAGGCTCGGGGGGAGATGCTGTTCCCTGGGTCCATCTGTCCGCTCTGGAGCTGCCTCCAAAAAGCCGTAGCTTTGTCTGCTCCCCCCTTGTTTGATTACACATGGGGCTGTTCCAGCTCAGCTGGGCTCCTCTTGAGAGCACCACAAACCACAAAATGATGCAGGGGAGAGAAGTTAATACCTAGGTTTGGGGAACATGGAGCAGCTCGGGAGGTTGGTAATGTGCTATATGGAGCCTTTCATGGTTTGCATCCAGCCCATGACCAAAGAGCCCTGATGGCTGATGAGGGTTTGGTAACGTATGGAATCCGAGGTGGTGGATCTCAGTCGCCGACACAGCGGAGAAGACGCCTAGGCAGCAAAACCTGCTATCACGAGTGGTGTAATTGGCAAATGTGCTGGTGACCTCAACAGAAATGCTGAAACCCGACCCGCGTTTCTGACAGGGTTTCTCCAGGAAAAAGGGGTGGAGAGGAAGCGTGTAATGCCAATGTGAATCTGGAGCGTGGTTCAGATTTGCTTCAGTTGTTAAATGACTTTACTGCTGGATTTTTAACGTCCTTTATTTTGAAATTTTAAAAAGAAAGCTGTCGTCTCCACCAGCCTCATTCAACCAGATGACAAGTGTGCTTCAACAAGAGGTCATGGCTTGCATTCCTTGACGCATTGGTATTAGTGACTTTTCTTGGGAAGCCACAGCAAGCTCCTACCTGGCAAGAGAAAATTGGGAGAACTCGCAATATAAACATAGCAGAAGTTTGGGTGATTACTTAGCAGCTGGAAATGAAGAGGAGCCAATAGCAGATGTCTTGGGCAGGCAACTCCAGACTTTTTGGATCAAGTGCTCTTCTTTTGGGGCAAGTGCTCCTCTTTAGAACGTGCTGATGTTGCATGTTTGAGATGCTTCCCCTTGGTGGTGAAACAGGGGGTAGGTCTCATTTGGAGGAGGTCTTCTGGAACCACAGTGGAAGCTGCTGAGATGTCAGGACGGTGAAGCGTTGTCCCTACAGGGTGGGTAACAGCACTGCAGAGATGCATTTTGTAAGTGTGGGAGGGCTACCAGTGTGGCTGCGGCAATGGTCTGTATCTTTTCCGTGGCGAAGGCAACACATGAGTTGAATTTGCACCTTTGGGCCTCGCCTGTCAGCAGCTGCTTTGGGCTGCGTGCCCCCGCGATTGGGTGTCATCTTCCTGATTTAAAGCAGAGCATATTAAACGTCCCGCTCGTTCTCTGCGGGCACATGAGGTAAACGTATCGCCCGTTTTTTTTTATGGCAATTAGACTTTTTCTTTTTTTTTTCTTTTTTCTTTTTTTTTTTCTTTTTTTTACATAATTATTTTTGATTGTCATTTTTTGACAGTTTCTTGGCCGGGCTGTGCTGCAGCTGCCCTCATTAGGGGCTGTGCCAAACACAGTCTTTTTGATATTGAATATTACTCGGTGGCTGCTGCCCCAGATGGCGTGTGTAGCAGCGATTGAATCCAATTACAGCTGTGTAATGCTTTTTAAATTGAAAGCCCGGTAGGAAAGAGATGCTGAGCCTCCTCGCCATTTAAGCAACTCGACTAGGCGTTCTCCTAGGACTTGGCGTATCAGGAATCGGAAAGAAGGGGCTGTCTGTGTGGATTAAACTGCAAATAGTGACACCACATGGGTTTTGTGTCCTGTTTCTCCATACATAACATCCATGTCCCGGTGCATTGAAGAGGTGTGCAGCAGCGTTGCACCCATTTTGCAGGTGAGGAGAGGTGAGGCAGAGAGCGGTGAACAAGCTTAGAATCATAGAATCATTAGGGTTGGAAGGGATCCTCAAAAGTCATCCAGTCCAACCCCCCTGCAAGGAGCAAGGACATCTCCAACCAGATCAGGTTGCTCAGAGCCCCGTCCAACCTGGCCTTGAACATTTCCAGGGATGGGGCATCCACCACCTCTCTGGGCAACCTGGGCCGGAGTGCCATCACCCTCAGTGTAAAAAATTTCTTCCTACTGTCTACTCTGAATCTACCTCCCTCTATTTTGAAACCATTACCCTTAGTCTTGTCACGAGGCCATCACCTAACGGAACAGCAGCAGAGCTGACAGCTGAGTGTCCCCGTCGGGTGGCAGCTTGCTGGCACCTGGCTGACTCCAGCGTGTGCCCCTCATTGGCGTCAATCGGTTCTCCCTCCTTGCCAACCCCTCTAAATTTTCAGACAAAGACAATATTTTCTCCTCTACTACGCTGTTGTATCATCTTGTTTGGGCTATTATTACATACCGAATGATCTCCAGCTAACGAATAAAACAATTATAGCTAAAAGGCCCCTGAGGGTGCTGAGAAGCTTTGGTGAGATGTGTTGGCCCTGGGTGACGGGGAAATGAGCACGCCTCACGTGGTTTTACTTTGTTGTTGTCCAAAATGTGCATTTGTTGAGACTTTTCAGGAATGTGACGTTGTCTGCAAAGCATGATTCATTGTTGAGGCAGTGGTGGTGGATGTCTTCAAGCATGTCTTGTCGTATGCACGGTGGATGTGGAGCATATTTTCTTCCTTTCCTCTTTGCTGTGAATCTGAAGACTGCTCTTGCATCTTTCTTCAGCTGTCGTCTTTTCCTTCTGGCAAAAAACCTCAATCCTTAATCCTTCCACTCTTCCTTGGTCAGCTACATCCTTACTCTCTGCTTTACGTATTTTAAGGCTAGAAAAGTCGAAGAGGTGATTTATTGTCCTGTGCAGACAGAACTGCATCTCGTTACCTCCCACTTGTTGTCCTCAAGCTACTGCACCACCACCATAAGCCGGTGCTGCTGCCAAACCCACAGCGCTCGGGCAGGAGCAGGGCGTGGGGATGGGGGATGTACCGGGAACCATGTCTGTGAGCAACCTTTGGACAACCTGTATGGGTGCCTACCAAGGATTAGAGAATGGCTATTGGGGGAAAAACAGAGGAAAATGGGGCTGAAGGATTAGCGTTGATTATTTATGTGCTGTGAGGGTGTTGGAGAGGAGCTGGGGGTTTGCTGGCACCAGGTGCCCCTGTAATGGCAAGTGTCTTTGGGGAGCAGAGGAGGGGGAAGCCAGGGGAGAGGAGGCAACAGGCTATTTGGGGAGGCCCCTTGCTCTCCCAGTCAAGCTAAGCCTTATCCCAGCAGCAGCGATGCTGGTTTCTGCAGTCCCCTACACAGGCTGGTGTCACAGTTACCAACTGGGACTGTCAGGATTGATTTACGAACTCGGCCCAAACGCTCACAGGAACAAAAACAAAGCGAAAGGAACCGGTACGGCCACAGGCGAAAGGCGGGAAAGATGCTGTGCATCTGGCAAGCCCTGCTGCTGCTTTACATTAAGCTATTTGGTGTGACTTAAAAACCAAACAAACAACTCTTCCTGCTGAGGCAAACAGAAAAGAGGTGGTTGGAAGGGGGTTTGTGTCTCGGAGACCTCCCCTGCTCTTGAGGAGTCGAGCATCTCGGGGACCGCAGCTCATGGGCTCAGTCCCAGGGTCGCCGGCTCAGCCGTGGCGAAGCTGAGCTGCTGCAACGTGGTTTGTGTTAGATGTTCCCTTCGTCCCCTGCAGAAGACGTGGATGTGTATGAAGCTGATTGGGTGTGCACGCTGGGTTTGTTTCTTTTTTTTCATTTATATCACATTTTTTAGATGTTAAGGCTTTTGGATTTTATAAGGGAGGCATTCTTACGGTGGTTGAAACAGCTTCTTCCTTGGAAATTCTCCTAAATCTGACTCAAAAATGTGTATGAAAGAGTCTAATAGTTGAAAGCAAAGCAAACAGTTTTTAGCAATCTAAGATGATGCATTTATAATCCTTTTTTAATTAGCTGAAAATTTTGAGGGAAATGATTTCCAGTCACTGGACATTTTTGAGTGTATGATTTCAAGAGGCTGCCAACAAATAGTAGCTCTTCTCTCGATACTGCGGTTGCATGGGGGATTCCCAGTCCCAAAGGTTTCAGATGCAATTCAGTCAAAGCTCTGAATTTCTGAAGTGTTTGATGTGAGGAGGTTCTGAAGCTCTGTCGCAATTCTTCTCCTGTAACAATGAAACCCAGCGTGCTCTCTGAAACAACCAAAGTTGAGGACGTGTTGGATGTATGGTGATGCTGGTGGTTGGCAGTGGGGGAGTGCTGCGAGCCCAGGTCAGAGTTGGTTCCCATCTCGAGTGATGCCTTCCTGGCATTGCTAGGGACATCGGGCAGAGTCATGATGCAGAATTGAAGCAAAACCAGTTTGTAGATTGCCCAAAACCACTGTGCCCTGTGGGGTGGTGCTGCTCCCCAGAAGGTCCCCTGTTGGTTTTGTGATGTCTCCCCAATAGGGTAAGTGGGGCAGGTAGGAGCTGTGCTTTAAGAAACCAGGAGTATTTGCAGCCATCCGCTCCCTTCCCAGTACTGCTCTCCGGGACAAACCCAAGCTCATAAATCTCCTAATCAGCAGGGAGCATTTGTGCTATAAACTAATTAGGCAAGTGGTCAAATACCACAAACACCTTTGCCCTCATTAGAGACCAATAACGATCCCGAGTAGGTGCTGAAGTGCCTCATTAACAATGAGCAGGGCCTCCTCTCTGGGATCTGGGCTACAAAAACAAGCCAGCAGCCCAAGGAGGCCCTTATACTCATTTGGCGCGCTGCTAATGATTTCAATGTCAATTAGCTAGCCCAATGTTGTGTGGAAGTCCTGGGCTTGTGGGCCACAAAACCAAGGCATGGAGATAGCGAGATGTGTTTGTATTTGCCGTGGGAAGGAGGAATTTGGCAGGTTTGTGTGATGAAGAGCTTCTTTCCCTCCTCTTCTCTTCATCTGCCCTGTCGCTGTGTTGACTTAGTGCCGTTCTCCTTTGTCCAGAGTCCTCTTCCCATCACACTTTTTGGTTTGTGCTCTCCCACATACACTGTGTTGTCCTCGAAGGCCTTGGTGCTGCAACCCTGGGTTGTTTTAAAGGATTTGGGTGGAAACTAGAGTCAGGCTGGATGCTCTCCTCCAGTTACTTCTCTTCTTTCTGCTGTTTTCCAAGAAAAATAAGAAATTTGGGCCCAGTGGTGCTGTTGTGGTGTCTGGAGGTGCCTCATGAATGTGGGTCTGCATAGAAATAAACTGGGAAACATCTCCCAGGCAAATTACCCTTTACCGTATTGCTAAAGCAGAACTGAAACTGGTAAATATTTTTGCCATTGTGGTGTTACAAGTGACTTGAGGTTTGCTTAGGTAATGCTGGCTGGGAGATCAGGAACACCGGTTCTGGACCCAGTTGCATTTCCTGCATTGCCTGTCTTCAGACTTAGGGAATCATTCAGACAAACATCCCTCAGATGTGCCGCGATACACAGCTCACCCTGCCTTGAGGCGGGGAACCAGATCTGTCTGTCTTAAACTTTTTAGTTGAAGGGCTGTTACATCATTTGAGAAAAATCCAAGATTTGCAGATTTGTCTAGTAGCAACTGCCAGAGGGCAATGCCCATGCAAGTGGTGCTTCTTAGAACCACCAAAAATGAAGCTAGATTTTGAATGCCTATTTGGTATTTGATTTTTTTTTTTTTAAATTTGCTCTTTTTGCAAGAGCAGGACTGCATCTGTTTATTTTTCTTGCAATTTTCCATCATACTGGTGGTACATGGACCACCAGCCAGGAGCTGCTAAGCTGCGTGATTTTTTTCTCAACCCAATTCTGATATGACTTCCAAAAAAATGGGTGGTACTGAAGTGAGCTGGAGGTGCATCCCATAATAGTGTCTGTTTCCAGCCGCAGATTAGAGTCTTGTGTTTGTGATATTCAGTGAAAATGTCACAGCTAGTCTGGAGTTTAGGTTTAGGCTAAGATGTACAAGAAAGTGTACAGTGGTGTAACTGTACAGTTGGTGGTGTAAAGCCAGTGAAATGGAGACATAGTAAGGAAAAAAAAAAATCTGAATGATGAATTTTCTATAATGATTACCAAGAGTGGCAAAGAAAATTAACTTTGCTTAAGCCAGGCAGAAATTCCTGATTCAGAAATTAGGCTAAGGCAGGTCCTCTAGGCCAAGCCTTCTGCCCAGACATGTCCCGCTGAATACGCTCACGGATCTCTCCAGCGGAGCAGAAAGCTCCGGCAGCATTCTTGGGATGCCGTCCAGGGAGGGATGTGCGAAGGGGCCGTTGCGTTGTGCCTGCGATTCTGTGTTTGCCCAGGTCGCGCGTCACTGGGAAGGCCACGGAGCAAACCGCAAATTCCTCATAAAAGTGGTTTTGTGGAGGGGTAAAAGGTACGGCTGTGGCTCGCAGATGTGTGATGAGGAAGGACCTATCCCCCCCCACCATCCCTCCTAGGCAAATGCCTTTAAATACCTTCTCCAGCTCTCAGGTCCACCCCAAAAGGCCCATTAACACTTCCACACAGATGTGTTTGGGTGCTGATGGGTCCCTGATTCATTGGCTTTAAAAGCACAAACTCACTTGCAGCTGGTTGAAAAATCAAGGGAGGCATTTTGTAGAAGTAATAACAGTGTTCAAGGGAGAAATCCCGGGTGGATTTTCTGAACCTTTGCTGCTTAATGAACCGACTGATTCAGGCTGTAGCACTGAAATAATCCTTCCAAGGACATTTGAGCACAGTCCCATTAAGTCTGGGGAAAGATTTTACTGCAAATTTTTGTTAATGGACCAAGATTTGGTTGTCAAAGGAACAAATGGGGCTTTCCCTGACCTGGCTTTTGGGCGCAGGCGAATTCATTTAGATTTCTTTCCCTGAGTTTTAGGCTGACACCTCATCGTCAATATGGTTTGCAATGTTTTTCTCTTCCTTTGTTATTAAGCAAAGGACAATGGAGAGGTTTGTGGGAGGGAAATCCCCCGAGTCCTGTTTAATACAAAGACAACACCTCCTTCAGCTCAGGAAATCCCTGAGCTGCGTTTTTTTGGAGGCTGGGAGAATATTCTGGGAAAAAAAAATCACAGCATGCTTATTGTGTTCTTAAACTCTTCCCTTGGCATCTGCTTTTGGCCATTTCTGGTGACAAAGTACTGAGCTAGATGGACCTGCCATTATTGCAGTTGGCGTCATCGCGTTGTTCCTCTGTCTTTTAATTCGTGTTATAGAAGCACTAAGGGACAATTGCACGGAGGGGTTTTTGTCGTCTTCATCATCCTAGTTTTCTCCTCGCCGTTCTTCTGGCAACCTCTTTCCTTTTACCTGGCTTTTCCTCTACTGTGGTACCACTAGCCTTTCTGAAGAGGTCACCTTGGGTGGGCTACAGCTGTGCACAGCTGCTTTTGTGGGGTTTAATCTCCCATCTTCTGGAGCACTTCCGAGGATGCTCAGGCCTCCAGAGTTTGAGTGCTTTCTCGTTGGGTACCGCTGCTGCCAGCACAGTGTCGGCTCCGTCATGGAGCACTGCAAATCATCTTCTCCACGTTACCAGATGAAGGGTTTCTGATCTATGTACCCTTTAATGTTGACACTCCTCTCCCAAATCCAAGAAAAGGGACTTCAGTGAATAACAGTTATGGGAGGAAGGAACTGACTCGTATCAGGAACTCCATTGATTTGAACGGCAAAGCTGAGAGCTGCATGGGGACGAAGCACTGATGTTATATGTGTTCAGGACCTTCACCGCAAATTCAAAAGCTCTGTGTCCACTTAGGACAATTAGAATACGTGCAGATTTCGTTCACTATTCACTAGAGATCCCCTCTCAAAATATAAATAGAGATCTTTGTTGAAAATCCTTCCCTTGTTGAAGCCAAAGACAAAATTCACCTTTCCTTAAGTAGGATGAGGATTGCCAGCCCTGCAAAAGCCCGTGTTCGACCTGTGCCTACCAGAGAGCAGCCAGGAGGTGAGGAAAGCTGGTCCATGGTGAACCAGACAAGCTGTAGGTGAAGCCTGTTAGCAGAGAGGCACTGAGAAGGAGACAGTGCTATCCTCTGTTCCCATCAAAGCCATCTGGCTCTCAGTTGCCAAACCAGTGCCAAGCCCCAGTGACCTTTCAGACTCATCACTGCGCTTAGAAGATTTACAGTGGAAAAAAGCTACTTCTTGCGAGGAAACTCTTGCTCCTTCCTCCCAGGAGAGCATCTAGCCGCAATGACTCATACGTTCATCATCCTGGCTTCCCGTAACCGTCTGACAGTGGCTACAATGCACAGGCTTGGGGAGAATCCGTGCTTGCTTGCCTCCGAGATAGGGTGATGTAAGCTTCTGCTCTGGCTTCTCCCGGCTTTCCAGACTGTTCAGAGTTCAAAGCTTTAGTCTCATCACTCTCCATCACCCAGCAGGCCAGCCCTGGCTCAAGCACTAGCTTGCTTCTCCTAAAGTGATGATATTTTAAAAGGGCTTTGGAATGGCGAAGGTCCCAGAGTCCCGGAGGAAATGTAGGTGAAGTGCACTGACAGACGGGACCCAAGTTTCCAGAAGTTCTGCTGAAGTCACTGTCTGCCTGTTTTCAGGCAGAGCTGCAAACCACGTTTGGCATTTGCACTGAGGTTTTCATTTCACGTTGTCAAGATGTTCTCTGCAAGGTACTGGTACCCTGCAGGGTGACCCTTGGAGAAGAAATTCTATGGTTCTGGGATAAATGGAAAAATAAGGACACTGGAGTCAGGAGGGAGACTACTGCTTCTCAAGTAAAAGAGGAGCTGAAAAATGAGCTGGAGAGATGGGTCCAAGCCCTGAGGTGGCATTCAGTTCGGGTTTCAAACACCTCAATAATCCATACCTGGATTGGTACATGAGTCCCATTAAAAAGTTTAAGGTCTCTCTGAAAACTGGGGGTTGCATTTGGATTTTGAAGCTTCCTGCCTCCACCAGACATAGACATTCTCCAGTCTGGGGCTTTGTTCAGGCCTGTCTCCGATTATGGAGCCATGAACCGAGGCCTGAGGGAGCCATGTTGGCTGGTGTGTGTGAGCCACTGCCTTCCTTCAAACAGATCAAGAGACTCAACAGAGTTGTGTGCTGGGGAACATGAGAGCAGCACCAAGGCGTTTGACGTGAGGTTGTTTGAATGTTAGTGGTTTTTGTCTGTGGGACTCTTTGTGTCCTCCGCTTTCAAAATTCTCGGCTGTTCTTCTGAATCCAAACCACATGGATTTTTTCCTTGATGTCAGGTAGATGTAGTCAAATTCCTCCCTCTGCCAAGTGCAAGGTGAGATCCCAACAAGTACGTGGCAGGCTTTTTGGGAAAAGGACTCCGTCATCTCCAGAGCTCCCAAGGAAAAATTAGTTACCCATAAATTCCCACAACAGGCAAAACAGACTCAAACCAAACGCCTTGATGTAAATCTAAACCATGATGCTCGCCAGGGTAAAAACTGTCCTTTTTTGCGAAGCAGCGTGGATCTGAGAAGTGTGTGAAAGCCAAATCTGAAGTCAGTCTTAATGAAAACTTGCTGTGCTGTTGGATTGCTTCTCGGCCTTTCCCTCCATCCCTCTCCCCTGAACTTCTCCAGCGTGCAAGCTCTGCTGGGGTTCTCACAAGGTGTAATCCTCCCTGTGGTGTTTCCAGGAGACCCCAGGCTACAAGGAGAAGACAATTCTCTGCCTTGGGTCGGTTCTTCATCTCTTAGCCCTCAGTGGGTGCCACCAGCATCAGGAGGCTGCGAGCATTTGTGGGATGAGGGAAGTTGCCCATCATGTGCCTGAATTCATCATTTTGCTCCTTCACAAGGTGGGCACACAGCACAGGCTGCCTAGAAAGGATGAATGGAAAACAAACAGATATTGTGGAATATTTTTTTTCTCCCTGTGGGATGGGCGGCTGCCAGGCAGAGCTCCGTTCTGCAGAAGCGAGGACTGATCTATGCCCTTTTTGTTCCCACCGCTTTCAAAGGGTTTCCATTTAGGCTTTCAAGTGAACGGATGTGCTCCTGGGAGCGCGGCTCGCACGCCGAGCCGGCTTCACAAGGAGCGCTTCTCCAGGGCGAGGACGCTGTGGTTTCAGGCTGGATTGCGAGCGGTGCAGCCCCGTTTATTTGTCTGCCTCTTGCCAGGCAGGAGCTCACATTACCATCACAGGCAGGCAAAGAGAGCCCCAAGAAGGAGAAAAAAATGGGCCAAAAAAATCTCCCTTTGCCCATATCAGGTTTGAGGCTCCCAGGAAAAGCAGAGCGCAGCTTTCCCCAGCAGCCAGCTGATGCTGGGGAGGATTTCAGGGGGGTTTTACTGATTTTACGTGAGGGTAATTGATTGTAGTGTCTCTGCCGATGGCTGCCACAGGTTTCCAGCTGCCTGCTGCAGGGTCACGCTGCTACCTTCACTGCTGGTAGGAGCCCAAGGGGTCCAGCTGGGGACCAGTATGTTTGGAGCCAAAGGGGTGTTGGGTTCCATCCCAGCAGAAGTTTTGGGGCCTTTGGGGCAGAAGGCTGTACCACCAGAGCACATGAGAACAGAGCAGGGCTTTTCTTTCCCAGTAGATCTCCTCTTGATTTATGACGCACCCGCTCGTGAGGAGGAATGCCAGCGCTGCGAGGATTGCGTTATCTGGGTTGTGCTGTTAATGAGGCCGTCATGTTGATTAAGCATCAGCCGGGGACATTATCTCTCCCTCTGCAGTGACTGACACTTCTCCCTGAGCAGACGGACCGGAGAAAGTCCTCAGGACTCATTGTTTGGGATTAAAATAAATAGCAGCGGAGGTGGAGCAGGGCCGGTGGCAGATGCGTGCGAGAGACTGCATAACTTCTCGTCGCCGAGGATGGAGCTGCCCGATTCAAACCGGTTACAGATGAGGAGAAAAGTGGATGCATGAGAACGTTTGTTAGGGATAATAAATAATTAGGTGTGATATGGCGAAGGGTGGCTGGGGTGGAGGGATGCGGAGGGAGTGGGAGAATAAGTGGAGGAGTGGGGAAGGGATCCCGTTCAGCACAAGTTGAATCTGCAGGCTGTGCTTTCGGAGTGAAGCTGGCAGCGCTGGCATAAAGAAAACAGGTGACTTGGGAAATCGTTTGATTTCCTTTCCTTCCCCTCCAGCGTTTTCCCCAGCGGTGATGGTCTGCCAATTCAGCTCTGAGTAAAAGTGACACATCTGGCAGTTTTACCCAGGAACTCCAGCCCAAATCTCTTTGCTTTGCTAACAGCTCAATATTTTGTCATATTCTGGGCCACCCGTGAACCTCCGAGAAGTCAGAGATGCCAGCAGATCTGCCAATCTGGCTGCACCGGCGGGATCTGGCAGCAACGGCGGCGGTCACGAGCTGCAGCTTGTGATGGTCCCCACCGCGTCCAGCTGACGGGCACGTGCTGAGCTGGATCCTTGCTGGCAATCATGATCTCCGTGATGTGTAAGATCACGATGTTGAAGATAGCTTCTGGGAAGGATAGAGGCAGGCTTGTCAGGGGTTGGGTTTGCATGGCTTTTAGCTGCTCTGGGGAGTCCATGGTGAGGTGGAGGAAGGGTGTGATCTGTGTTAGCATCTCTGAAGGTGCTTGTCACGGCTGCTGGGGAATTGTCCCTTCAATTCCCTCTACTCCAAGTGGGATAAGAGCAACCAAGCTTTCCTGGCAGGCCCTGCCAGCTGTGCATCCTGTGCTTCCCTACGGGAAGCAGCAAGTGTGGTTTCATTTCTCGAGGGGATGTGGCAGACCCTCTTCTAACAGGGAGTTTTAGACCACGCATGTCAACCTCTGGATCCCAGTGGTGACCATCTTTGGCTGCCCTGGAGAAGAATTTAATCTAACTCACTACGTGCTACTAGTTTTGGCGATAATTGTGGTATGCACACTGCGTTCATTCAGAAATGGATCTCTTATTCACGTGAATGTGCATGGGCATGCATTTAGAAGAGAATCAGCATGTTGGTTCCATAACGGGGTTTGCAGAAGTTGGTCTCCTAAGCCAACTGTGTTGCATTCGAAGGATTTCTACCTGGTTGGTTGATGGGTTGCTCAGTGCTTCAGCGGATGGTGAGGTTGGGAAGGGAGCACCTGTGCTGCCCAGTTTTTGTGAGGCGTGAGGAAACCAAGCTGAGGGTGCCTGTTTGGGGCTGAGGATGGGTCACCAGCTTGTGCTGAAGCCGTAGGATGAGCCACTCGCTCTGCCTCCACCCAACAGCTTGGAAACCATCCCCAAACTTCATCTCTCTGAAGGTACCAGGTGTTGAACCCAGGGTGAGATTCCAGGGGCAAAAGCGGTGTGCTGTAAGGTTTGGTGAACGCCGGTGCCATGAAATGTAGGAATGTCCGAAGGGAAAGGGACCCTTCACCTCCTGGAGTGGTAGTACTCCTGAGGCACAGGAGAGAGGGATGCGAAGACCACTTAGTTTTTAGGCAGCTGGAGCAGATGCCTTCAGCACCCGGGAGGAACACTTCTGCTTTGTGTGGCTTCTTCCATCTGAGGCTCTGTCAGCTGCGAGGGAAACCGAGTGGAAGAGCTTCAGGTGCTGGCAGCGCGTCCTCTCCTTGCAGACGTGCAGCTGACATCTGCAGCTGACTGTCCGCTCCTCCTGAAGATCACAATCACCCTTAAACAGAACAAACCCCTGAAATACCTCCTCAGTGGAAATGTTCCCCATCGCAGAACTATATTCCTTGCTTGTGCTCCACCAGTGGACAACTGTGGGAATCAGAGAGGTTTTACATTTTGTTGTTGTTTTTAGATTTTGAATTTTGGGTTGTTTTTTGGTTCAGTTTTTTTGTTGGTTTTTTTTTTTTTCCTAAAACCTATGAAGTCTCAAGGCAGCTTGTGCATTAGGAATTGCTGAACGAGGTAATTGCTTAGTATAGTCCCTTGGAGGGACACTTTTCTTTTTTTATTTATTTTTTTTTTTTAAGTGGAAAGAGGACTGTGTTGCTTTGGTCCCATGCCAACCAGGAAATACCAAAAAGCTGAAGATGGACCCGTTACAAACAGGCTAACCAGCCTCAGATGTCCCCTCGATATTGGAATATGGAAAGTAATCGAGAGCACATGGGTCCTGTAAATAATGAGATTATTAACAAATACGCAGAAATAAAGCCATTTGCTGCGCTGGTGAAACACTGAAGCCACTGGTTTCGGCTGAAATCTCTTAATTGCCCCCGGTTGCCCTGTTTTTCCCGCAGCCTGTCAAGATCTGAGGTTCTGCGGTGGGTTTTTGCGTCTTGTGTCACAGTTTAATCCCACGCTTTTCTCCCATGAAAGGGCTGGATGAGAGGCTGGGGCAAAACAGAGATGCTGACACGCTGGGGGCGTGAGGGGGGTGGCAGGAGAAAGGATGCTGGGGCGGGAAAAACACAAAGTGGGAGAGACGAGCCCTTCCGTGGAAGCAGGGTGTGCGCTGCAGCTGCCTCTTCTTGCCTTCATCGCTTGACCCTCAAAGCCTGGGGAGGAAGGAGGGAAGTGAGTCAGAGTCGGAAAGACCCTTGGGAAAACTCCCAGCCTCCAGAGTGGGGAGCCCGGCGTCGGGTTTTCAATCCTTTCTTTTGGCATCCTGGCAAGTGCCAGCCTCGTCTGAGGAGGAGGAGGCAGTGGCTGCCGGGAGCTGCAGGTGCTTGCATGGGTTGTAAAGCAACCAGGTCGTTTGTCTCCATAACGAAGGACGGATCAAGGAGCCCCGCTCTAAGCATCCAGCCTCGAAAATACTGGCCCAGATTTTAATTCCTGTGTCTGGTCTTCCTTTCCTGGGGCTGGGACAGGGGTGTCGGCAGACATCAATGCAGCACATGTGTGTGCGCGCGTGCATTTTCCCTTTAGGAGGAGGAGAAGGGAGAGCTGTGTCCAAAGCAAGGTGCCTTCACAGCCATGAGGATGGGGAAAGGTCTCCTTGTCACGTTGCATGGGACAGAGGCAACGTGAGCAGCAGCTCAGCGGCAGGGTGGGAAGGACGGTGCCGGCGTGGTGTTCTGGCGATGCCAGGGATGAGGGAGGCTGGTTGGACTTCACGTCCCCTATCCCATAGCTTGGCTGAGAGCGTGGGGTGGCGTTAACTGGGGGCTGGAGGGGAGCCCTACAGTCCCCTGCCCTTCAGGGAGGTCCACCCTCAAGCCAGGGTCGTGGGAAGCGCTCCTGGGCTTCGAGCGTGGAGCAGGAGCCGTGCGTCGCCCAGGCCTGGAAGGGAGCAGCGGGCTGTGCCGTAGACGGTCCTCAGACCTTTCATTGCAGAGCTTTGGCGTCGCTGTTTGACCTCCAGCCTTTGAGCTGGGGCGTTTTAAGCCATTTTTAGCCGCCTGGCTGCAAAGGGGAAGGGGAGGGAGAGAGAAATACCGTGCGGTTAGTACAACATCCCCGACACAATAGGGACTTTTATTAGCAATTTTCCATTGTGTCGCAAATGGCAAAGATCATGGTTATATTTGCATATTTCAGACTGTCCTGGAGAATTAGCTTTCCTCTGCGATGGGGTAATTGTTTTCACATCGCGTTAGCGTCAGTGTTCGGAGTGAGATACAAAAGCTGCAGCTGAGGAGCACCGCTCCTCCTGCCGTCGGAGACCTTCCTTCTTACCTGGTAGCTCAACCCCACAGAAAAAGGGTTGTAAGAAGCTTGATCTTCATGGAATAGAAAAAGAGGAGGTGGTAGGTGGGCAGTACCTTTGCTCCAAGGGATTGCACTTCTCATGCCAAGAAAAATGCATGCCTTCCTGGCTGGAATGACAATAAGGACATTTCTTTGCTGTAGGATAAGTCAGGATTTGACTCGATTTATGCTTGGCTCCGCAGAGGACATGCAGCTATTGACAGCCTGAAAGAAATTAGGCCAAGAAAACAAAACAGAAACAACTGGGAATCGTTGCAGCTTTCAGTCTGCAGTATCGCTTCCAGGACCGTAGGACCCAGGCGCTTTGACTCTGGGCCATGGCCCTGGGTTGGTTTTTTGGGTTTGGGTTTGTTGTTGTTTGTTTTTTTTTTTTCCCCTTTGAAATGTCACACAGTGCTTTCCGCACTGTGGTCTGAGTGAAGCTGCGACGTGCGTCTTCCTCATTGTGGGACCTGGAGCACAGTCACCAAACCACTGGTTGATGGGGATGAGGGCTCAGAGAGCTCTGCCTCTCCTTGCCTTCCCCTGCGTGGCCAGGTACGGCTTAGGCATGACCCGTGGTGCCAATGGTAGATGGTAAAAGTCCCTGCAGCACTGTTCCCTACATCCCTGATCCTCCTCTTGCAGCTCTTCACAAGCTCTCTGGTCTCAGAAATCCCCAGTTAAAGCATCTTGCTCAAGGGTGGGAAGCTGTTGCTGCTGAAGGCAACCTGCTCTGTTGAGCCTTGGTGCTTCTTCCCAAGAGAGGCGGATGGATGAGAATTTTTAGCGTGTGCTTTTTAAAAACCAGCAAGTTAACCTTGTTGTCCTGAGAAATATCGTTAAACTGATCTTGGTCCCAGCCTTGGGTCTGTTTTCTCTTCTTCCCCCACCAGACATTCTCCTGTTCTTAGAGACTACTCTTGAGTAATTTTAGGGTTGTGCCAAACACTGGCAATGAAACCGCACATGCTACGGATGGAGTTTTCGTCCCAAGGTTGACCTTTGCACTAGGGCTTTATAAAGGCACTTGGGCTGAGCTTGGTGGAATGCAAGAGTAGGTGCCTTATGAACCAGGTACCTCCCTGCACGCTGCTTTGCCAATCCTAAACTCCATCTCTGGTGGATAAGCCCAAGGGAAAAAGCGTACGTGTACTGTACAGCATGAAGGTCAGAACGACATTGGGGCTGCAGAGCATCTGTTTGTCCATTCTGCTCACAGAAAAGGCCTTCATATTTTGTTACCATCTGGACAGCAAATGTGCCCTCCTACGGGAACTTAGTTTTGACCTTTGCTCATTTTGTGTAAGAATGGATGTAAGGCCAACGTGTAACATTTGCACTGGGGATCTCCTGTCAGCGCCTCAGATAGGTCAGGAGAGCTGAGCTGGCTGTCTTGCTCGTGTCCTATATTTATAAAACGTGTATATCACAGCATATATTTGAGTTTATTCTTTATATTTGGCTGAAGCCGGGGAAGACAGAACCTATATTTGAAGCAAGAGCATTCCTAAAGTTATCATTTTAAATCTGCGATCGTGAGTTTTAATGTAAACAGTGAGTCCCACTATACGCCAAGAGCTCCACACAATGTGCTCCTTCACAGCGATGGCATGACCGTCATCAGGAGGCAAGCGTATCTGCTGCGGGTCCTTGGATTCGTGGTGCCCATTGCATGGATCATGACCATTGGTGAATCTGATCCCCTGCAGACCATGAACGCGTTGCTGCTTGTTCCATCAGCCATTAGCGCAGACGGGTTGTGTTGTTTGGTGACCCCTGATGTCTGGGCTGTTCAGACAGTGGGCTGGTGACTGTCAGTCTTGTGTAGCTCAAGAGTGATGGGGAAAGCTAGAATGAGTCCCTCTCCATAGCCATCAGCTGGATTTGGCTAACCAGAGCTGGAGAACGTCCAAGACCTCTGCCTGGAAGCCTTCCTTCTTCTTTCCCTTTAGAAAGTCCCAACATCTGGCAAAAACCCAGCATAACCTGTAAGCGAAGACCTGGAGCTCTTTTCTGGAGAGGAAGGAAAGGTCAACCTTTCATTTATCAAGTGACCTAGTAGCTTGCCACCAAAACAGTTTGGGGAAGCAAAGTTGAGCGCCCTAGCTCAAAACAAAGAGGTTTAGTTGGTTAAAGATCTATTGAATGTCGGTGCTGGGCTACCCCCACTGCCTTCACCCAGCTTCGTACAAGCTCACAGCAGCCCCAACTCCATCCAGCGCCCTTCAGCTCCCTGCAACATCCCCACAAGATGCTGCTGCTCACTTTAGTGTTTTTTAAATGGGTATTACCAAGATTAAATTGGAAAATAAACCCCCACGGCTCAGGCTTGAGCTGTTGAGATTATGAAGATTGATCAAATAGCACAATTAAGTGTCTTTATTAAATAAATGGGTTTATTTTCCTTTTGCCTTGCACCCACGGGGCTGATGCTGAGCTGCCTCTTGCTGGCTTTGAACGGGTCCCACTGCGCGGACGCTAGTGTGGGCGAGGGCTGAATCGAGCCTTTGCTTCGGACTATTGAGCTAGATCAGCCAGTTTCGCTTTTTTGGGTTGGGTCACGGTTTCATTTGCCCATTTTCCTGCGCTGACTGAAAAGCTGCCCAGCGTGTGTTCTTCCAGACAAGCCTGGGGGTGTTTCCATTTGTGCCAAGAAACTTGGGCTTTGACAGTCAAAACAAAACAGCTTCGCCCGTCCATCCCATGTCCTCCCAGTAAATTAAGGAGCATGTCTCTCTTTTTTATTTTTTCTTTTAAAGATGGTTCTGTTTCAAGATGCAAAGCCTGGTCTGCATCCCACCCGCTCTAATGCTGTCCCTTTAAAACCCGATTTTGGCAGCAGGTCCGGTGGCTGCGGCTCCTGTCCCGAGCAGATGGCTTTAGTTAGGCCAGATTTGGTGGCAGATCTCCGGGATGCCGAATCTCTGCCTAGTTCACTCCCTTCTTCTGTCATCAATAAAGCCATTGAGAGGCTCTTTAATAAATAAACAACAAAAAAGTGTTTTTCAACAGACAGTGGGATGGAAAATGACTCATAGGAAAACAGGGTCTAAAGCACACTCTAGTATTAGGTATTACGTGTGTCGAGTTTCTGCTTGGGGTCCAAGAATGCTGTGGTTTTTCTCTAAGGATTATGCCATTGTGGAATAATGTCATTGTGGAGTGTTTGGTCAAGATGAGCTGATTGAGTCTGGTGGTTACTTGCAAATACATATCTCTGTATTTTTCGGCGTTCGGAAAATCTGTGACAAGCAGTTTTCAGGAGGCTACGGGCAATTACTGCCATCACGGTTTCCAGCCCTGCCGAATGCCATGAAAACTGCTGGAGTCATGTTTTCTCTCCTACTTTCTTCTTCTTCATTCATGTAGGACCTACTTATTTTTTTTTTTCTTGGGACTCAGTGCAAACAAAATGGGCAGGATCCTTTGTGTTGGCTTAGACCTTACCAAAGGACTGATCCAGTCGTAGGGAAGGGTTGGAAGGAGCACACGTGAGATTAATGTGAATGAAGAGCAAAGTCCTTAAGGGATGGAGGAAAGGGGTGAGAATATGAAAAATACTCACAGAAACCACCATATTCCAGTTGGGAACCCCAGCAGTGCTAGTGGGATGTGGGTGGTGGTCACCAAAAAGGCTTTTGGAGGAGGAACCTTCATCTACTAACCCTCACTCCTCCTCTGAGCATTCACAGATGTGCTAAGGGACATTTCAGGTGGCCCTCGCGCTTGTTCCAGCAAGTCATCTGCAGAGTGATGGAGATGCCTGAGGAGGGCTGATGCTCCATTTCTCTTTCCTTGTATCCCGAGATCCTCATTTTCAGCACAGTAGTCCCTAGAAACACTGCTGTATCTGGTGCTGGTGGGATATCATGCTTTCTTCCCATTCTTCAAGTGAGCTGATGACTAGAAAAGGAGAGGGGAAAAAAAATTACAGTTTGGTTTCCAGCTTCTCTGCAGGAAAAAAAAAACGTGCGTTGTGATGATCCTGACTCTAGAAATTGTAGCTACGTGATCCCATCAGCCATTACCATCGCTTCCACCTCCCCGTCTGCGCTGTGCGGGGCTTCGACAGCTCGGGGTCAGCCCCGGGCAGCTCCTGCTCGAGCGTCGTTGGAGAGCGAAGGGGAAGTGTCGAAGGATGAACTCGAAGGAAAGGGCTCGCGCCGTGGGCTCAGTGAAATATTTATAGAGCACTGGATACACAACTGCGGACAGGCTTTAAAAATGGGAAACACTTGAAGCAAAATGAGGCCGTTTGGATACAGAGAGACTCATTTTCTAGCATTTCCTAGCCAAAAAAAAAAAAAAAGCACGTTTACAAAGAGCCGTTTCTAGTTTTGCCTATCTGTCACAATCCCTCTGGTTCCTTTTGGTTTGTTTTCAGCAGTTTTTGATGGTGAGGGACGGAGGGTATCGTGGGAGGGTGCGCGTCCGTCTGTACCTTGGTGAGGAACGCTGCCCAATGGCTAAATGGAAAGCGAAGGTGGCCTGGCAGGGGATGGTTTTGTCCGGCAGCTCGTTTTTGGGAAGGGCTGGTGTATGTTTGCTGAAAATTGCTTCTGAGGCATATACAAGTCTGCTTGGAGCAGGTACGTGTGCTTGCTGAAGGAGTGGGTCGTTAGCTTTATTTTTCTTGCCGTTGCCATCTCTACCTACCTTCTGCGTAGTTGGGACACCTGCATCAGTGTTAGCTGGGTGCAAAACACAAATATAAACACATAATGTGTTTATAAACATCATACATCTGTTGCGTACAAGGCTAATGCATAAATACAAACATGTATTGGTGGAAAAAGAAGTGGAAGGTCACCAGTTGAGCATGTCTCTAGGGGCTTCTAGTGCCTGGATGAGGTTTCGGCATTCCCAGGATGGAGCAGCATCCCAGCGGTTCAGGAATAACGTGCCCCAGGAGCCAACATCAGCTGGGGAAAGCCCTTCTAGCCGCATCGCGTCACAGCGATGGCATGTGCCATTCCTGCGGTGCAATTATCCTTCATAGGCGCATTGACCTGAAAGTAAACTCTTGGGAAAGCCAAGATTTTGAGGCAACCTTTGTCTGTCCAGTTCCAAACAGGGGAGAGACGGGGCTCCAGGGGAAGGAGCAGACATGTAGGGGAAGCCAGCTTGCCGTTCCCGTGGATGTTTTTAGGGGATTAAGAGAGGAACGGTCGCTCTCCAGACCTGTCTCAAGGTTTAAGAATTACCCGGAGGGCCCACTGGAATCCATTTTCGGATGAGTGGAGATTTTTTCCTACCTGCAGTGACAGAAAGCGAGTCCAGCGGCCTGGAAGCACCCCCCGAGCTGTCAGAGGAATGATGGTTGATCTCTGCAGCTTGGCGGAAAGCTGACCCACGGCAGACTGCAGCGGGAGCCCGGGGCCACTCAGCCCCTCCACACGTCGTCATGGAAATGCCCAAATTGAGCACCTTGACAATGGTGCTGGAGAGGAATAGTTTGGGTCCCCACCACTTCATCTCCCCGAGGCTGGAAGAACTGCTTCTCCCGGGGGGCTGGCTTGTAACTAGAAAGACTGGAAGGTGTTTTTGGGGAAAGAACCAAAGTTCTTGGGGCTACAAGGGGTTCTGACTTCCCCTCACAGCCATCACCCCAGCTGGAGGAAGATGTCTGTCTCGTGGAAAGTCCTTCCCAGCCCTGTACATGGAGGGCAGACGTTAGCATGGCTGTCACAGGCAATGTTTGCTCTGCCTTTCAGCTCGTTCTTCTAAAACTTCTGAGGTGCTTTCTCCTGGTTGCTGTTTTTATTATTCATATCCCAGAATAAAGCGGTTAGGAGCAGTAACGCAGACCTTTCTGTTTGCTAACAAAAATCTCTTAATTGTTTTTTTTTTTTTTTTTTTTTTTTCTTCCCGAAGGTGTCTGGCAGCAGGTGAGGGGCTGGGACCGGATCGGGAGAGGGAGCTCGGCTTAGTGCCGACGCCGTCCTCGACAGCGCCGCTGCCGTTAGGAGTGTGGGCCCCACTGCGCAACGGTAAGGAAATAACCTCTTGTTCCTCCTGAACTGGTAAATCATCGAACACAGCGCAGAATGTTTTCACTCGTGCCCAGGGACTGGGGCAGGACTTTGCCTCTGAGGTTTTGTTTGCTTGCAGACACCCGGCTGCGCCCCGATTCCTGCAGCCGTAAAGGTTGCACCGTCCCCTCCCTGTTTACGTGCCTCTATGTTCTTACGACATGGTGCTGCTTACGGGGTGAGCCGCGATTATACCGCACCTTCCAAAATAATTCCTCACTAGAAAACCTAAATGTTCAGCCTGTGGAAGGCAGCGCTCGACTCCCGCGTTCGGGAAGCGAGGAATACCTCACGCAACGTGGAGATCTTGGCCAGGAAGGTGTTGTGTGTGTGTGTTTTCCCGGATGCCCTGGGAGAGCTCAGAGCTCAAGGGTCCCATGTGTGGGGCATGCTCTCTGCCCCTACTTTGTCTTCACTGGTGGTAAGATGCTGTTGAAGCCCAAAATCTGACTTTAATGTTTTTTTTGTGCTGTGTCTTTGAAAAACCAACATCGCAGGCTGTGATGGCCTGGTTTCCAGTTTCAGGACTTTATGGCAGTTTTCTTCTGTGGGAAAAAAAAAAAAACAACAACTTAGGGAGGGGAAAAAAATTCCCTCTAGAATTTCAACAACTCTGAGCAGCCTTCCAGTAAGGGGTGCTCCTTAGCAAATGAAAGAGGGATGCCCACAGCCCGTTAACGTGGAGGACCGGCCTGTGCTGTGCAAAGATTTTCACCGACCCTCTTGTGTCTGAGCAGGTCTTGTGGGCAACCCTAAAAACACCCCCAAACCAGTATGCAGATGGGAACAGGGTAAAAAGAACGTCGTAAAAGAGAAACTTATTTTACTTCTCAGCTTCTAGGGAGTTGGAAATAACGTGGAAAAAAAGATGTTGTTAGTTAATACTGATGAATGATCCTCTGGCAGCACCATTAATCAAAGCTAATCATCGAAATGTTTTTGGGAGCGGAAATTTGTGTGCACTGGTTTTGATTCTTGTGTAGAATAAATGGCTTTATCGGTTTCTTGTATGGAGTTTGACAGGCATCCAGTGGCCTGCTGTTTTGTTGACCGTCTAATGACTCAGACGAATCTAGAGGGCCCAGCTGAGGTTTTGCTGGCGTTAAGGGCTGAAGTTAATACTTTGGAAGCAGCTACAGGCATCAGATGCACGTCCCCATTGACTCTTGGGGTGATTTTACTCGTGATTTTTAGCTCTGGTCTTTATTTATCTACTTTTGGTGAGCATGTGCGTTGGCAGTCCAGGTAGCTCTTTGCTGGGGACTTGTGGTTCAGGGAAGGTGATTTATTCCCCTGCATTTCTAAGTGATCGCGCCATGAAAGATCCTTCCCACAGGGGCTCCGCGGCAATTCCGCGTCCATCCCCCCCCAGACACCTGTTTGGTGTGCAAAGGGCCCTTGTGCCTGTTCCTATCAGGAAAATTTCTCTTCTGCTTACCCACTTTGCCAAGATGTTTCTGTAGTGCAGGTGTGATGGAAAATATTGGCTCAAGTTCTTTATTCAGCACATGTCTTATTAAAACCGGTGGAACTCCCCATCCAGGAGACTGAAGAGTGATTTGAGGTCAAAAGCTCCAGATGACTAACCGGCCAAATTCCAATTTTTATGGGTCCCACAAGTTTTGCGGACACCTTTGCACGCAGAGGACTGCCAGGTGAGCATGGCAAATCACCACCACCACCACCATCAAGCGTGAGGATCCCTCCGTGCAAACGCTTGCAACTGGTTTCCAGGGCGCGGGGTTTACGCAAAGGCTGAACAGTCGGGTGTGCTTTTTGTCTGGGTTTTCTTGCAACGGCAAAACAAACGTGAAATTCATTAGCGAGAACTGAACCCTGGATCATCTGCTTAAAAAATGCAGACGCTTGCCAAGCTGATAGAAAGGAAAACTGGAGAAGTATAAAAATTTATATCCCGTTTTATACCGCAGAGTTGCAAACGGTTGCAAGGACACCCGTGCGCCCACGCCACCGTGCTTTGCAATTAAAGAAACTAATTGCAATAATGGAGGTGAAACGCGAGGGTCAGCCAGCAGCCAAGGACCAGCCCGTTGCCGTTGATGGTTGTACCAACCACAGTCAACGTTAAAAATTTTTATGGTGGTGTTGGGACTGTGGTGGAGAAGAATAAGAAATCAGAGAAGGCAAATGCATATAAAGTGCCTTGGAAATCCCCCTGCCGTTGCAGCGTTGCCTTCCTCACCGGCTCTGAACCTCTGCCCACGTCCTGCTGAAAGAGCCGTTATGTACGTTACGTGTCAGCAAAGACTCGTATTTGGTTTTTTCTCTTTGTCTCAGTGTTTCAGATAACTTTTTGCAGTGCAATCCCCGATGTTTGTTTTCTCTCCCTAAGAGCTGATAGCTAATACATTCCCGATCTCAACACTTTGACTTTTGCTGTTTATTTAATGACCTTCGCTCACTTTGGTATGATTAAGTTCATCTGTGTCTGGGTGTTTTGGTTAGCATTAAATTCCCTTTATTTTGGGAAGTTCATTTCCACACTATGCTTTCTCCCAGTTGCCTTCCTGTAAGTGAGGAAGGTGGTTTATGATCCAGGTCTTCCCTCCTCCCCACTCCTGTTTTGCATTTTTTCCTTGCTGGCTTGCAACCGGCTTTCCAGTTCTACCTCTCAGAGTGTGACAATCCCCCTGGAACAAGACATTTTCTCCCGCAAAACCAAGGGAAACTTTCTGCTGCCAGGGGAGCTGATGCTGCCATGAGGAAGGTACTCGAGACGTGCATCCCTTCATTGCGTTGCGTGCTTGGGACATCCCCAAAATCCAGCCCTTTGCAGAACGTCTTCGCTGCCGCCATCAAGGGATGGCAGTGGTGGGTCTTGTTGCACGTGTGCCAAGGCAAGGGACCGCTTGGCTGCCGTCCGGCCATCTTTAGCAAGCGGTGGCTCAAAGTGTGCGGTGGCGTTTAGGATTTGCGTGTCGATGGTTTTTTTTTGTGGTTTTTTTTTCTCTCCGTTGTGGCGTAGTGTCCAGTTGAGGCCCCGGCTGCGAAGCTGGAAGAAGAGCGGGGCTCAGCTCTGCATCAGCAACCGAAACGCTCCACCTGGAGGTGAAAGGAAATTATAACGGGGGCTCAGTGGCCAGCTGGGATTCCTACATCTGCAACCCAACCGGGAAAGCAGAGGGGTAGACATTTACCTTGCATTGACCTGAGACCGAGGTTAGGTTGCAGAAAAGAATCCATGAGTTAAAAGAAAAGCCATGTGGAAGAGTGCGGAGCCGTTCCACGGGATGGAAAGGCAGGGCACGGGAGGAGACGCTCCGACGCCGGGCTGCGTCTCTCCCGGCATCTGTCTCCAGCCCTGCCTCCACTATCGTGGGGAGACCGCTGAGTTTTTTGGGGCCAGAAGCCAGGATTTGAACGAAGGCTTCTCCCTTCCCAGGGCACAGGTTTCTTTTGAGCTCGGTGGCTGAAGCTTTTTGGCTCCTACTTCTGCATCCTGTGCACCGAGTGTCTGCCTTCTCGTCAGGTTTTACTCATTGCAGACATACATTGTGAATGTCTGAAACGTTCACCATTCAACCTGCTCACCAACAGCTCGCTGTTTACAGAAACAGCATTTTTCAGTTATGAGCAATCTACTGAAATGAAGTCACCGAGGCTAATTAGAACTGCAATTCCGAGAGCTCGGGACCTTGGGGAAAGGTGGGACGGTGCCTGAGGCAGGATCTGTGTGTTTGGGAGTAACGGCTTCCCGCTCGCTCAGGGGAGCGCAGAATCCAACCAGCCGGTGATCTGATCTGCCGGGCATTTGCACTGTTCCTGCAAACAAAAAAAAAAAAATTAAAAAAGCATTGTCTCTGGGGATATCTTGCACGTAAACATTGCTCCAAGGGAAATTAGTGCTGAATGTATGGAAACTAACCAAAAACTATAGTCATATATCTTGCAAGACTTACAGGAAATTAGCGCAAGTGAATTACCCTAAACAAAATTACCCTGCCACAGAGCACATGTGTTCCGAGGAAGAATTTGAAAATCATTTGAGAAGGCTTTTTTTTTTCTCTTTGCAAAGCTAATGAATCTCATAATTTTGCACAGCCCTATTGGAAATAGGAAAGAACCTGCCTCGTCCAATTAAGAATTAGAAGTAGAGCAGCAACAGGGAGAAAGATTTCTATTTTAAAAAGAAAAAAAAAGAAAAGTCATTTTGTTCTCAAGCTCCACAAAATCTTGCTGAATAGGGAATTCTCTCACATGTGATGTTTGCTGGTACCAGAAAAATGCGGGTAGCTCGTTGCCAAGACTTGACTTAAAAATGCGCCGTGCCGGGGTGAGGATGGAGGGTGATGGGCAGCGCGGGGTGGGTCTTGCAGAAACCAAGGACCCATTCTCCAAAACACGAGTTAAAAGCACAGCGACTCATTTAGCCTGTTTAGGTATTTTCTGCTGTCTCAGGAAGCAGGAAATTCCTGCCACGATAGGGGAAGCGCAAAGTTCAGGACAAACGGGGAGGATAAAAGATGCTAGGAAAACACACTTGATCCTGATGGGATTCGGCAGCCTCTGGTTAGGTGATTATTTTTCATTGCCAGGGCACGGCAGAGATTTGGAGCAGAAATCTCCGATGGTTCGAAGCAAACTGGTCCAGCTGGTGGGTTTGAAAGTGTAAATGGTGCTTCTGCCCAGCGCTGTTGGAGGAAGATGCTTCTGCCCCCAGCCCTGGCTGCGGAGAGGCTGTGTTTTTTCACACGATGCTTTGGGTTGTCGTAAAAATCGAGGAACTGGCTTCAGATAGGCTTGAGCTTTCATGTTTATTAGCTGTGTTTTCAAGCTGGGCTCCAATTCCTTGTGCTGGAGCGCGCGCCGCCTTGTTCTCCTTACCGTGTCCTCTGATCGTAGCGAGCTGTCGGAGGGGAGGGAAGGAAGCGTCCAGCTCCTTCAGCATCAGGTGCGAACGGGGACGCGGGGAAAACAGCTCCCTGTTAGCGCAGCAACCGAAGTGCTGCCCTCGGCAAACGGCCCCGAAGCAGCAGCGCGGGCGATGCGAACGGGGCAGCTTGCTGCAGCAATGGCAGGGCTCGTGGGACTGGGACGCGTAGGAACCGCCTTGCCCCAACGCGTGGGGTTGAGCTCTTCCAGCAGCTCATATCTTGCTCTCCGATGCACTTTTGGCACTGAAATAATTTGCTTTGCACTTTTTATCATAGAGATGGTGATAAAGCCGCCCATTTTATTTTATTATTTTTTTTTTTTTACCCTGGGGTAGGTGAGTTGCAGTGAACAAGGAGTAGATGCCAGGAGGTTGAACGCATTCATGTTTGCTGAGATCCAGGTCCATCCATCCAGGGAGCACGACAGGGCAGCTCTGATCGTATTATTTTAGTCGTCTCAGGGCTTGTTCTACCAAGAGAAGATGCCAACACAAGAACAACTCAGTAGAGAATATTGAATAATAACGACCAGAGGTTTTATGGTGAGGAAGGGAAGATGCTCTTTCTTTCAAAGGCAGCTGACTTGCCCTGCACAGGGCTCAGCTGTGGCTTGGGGGGGGTAAGGGACCTGCCCGTCCCTTTTTGTGGTGGTGGTGTTGCCATGGGTGTCTTGGGATTTAACCAGGGGGTCCCTGAGTCGGCAGAGTGAGGGGTTTCAAAAGGGCTTTTGCAAAAGCTGAAGCCCCAGTTCAGTGCTACAAACAAGCTCAAGCTCCCCACTTCACCGCTGTACCGTGGCGTTATCCCTCCTGGAATCAGAGTAGTGGGAGACTACAAGTGATCCGGGAAGCGTACTCAGGCTTTCTCAGAATCCAGACACCAAACTGCTGATAAGGGAGGGAGATTTTAAAAATTCAAATAACCATTAAGCAAGAGCCATCTCCGCTCCGCACGGGCCTCTTCCCCTCCCTGGGCCGAGTTCCCAGCACGCTCCGTGTTGTTCTCTGTTCCTGGATGGGAAACAGCATTAAAAAAAAAAAAACGTTGATGTTTGTAATTTTCTGCCTGGGATTTGCCATATGCTGCCGGACCTTTGTTCCTAAGACCCGCTGTTGCACAGCCTAACGCCACGATGCTGGGCTGAGCATCGGCGGTCCCCGAGCTCCCCGCCCAGGCTGGGAGGAGACGCGGGTCCTCGCTGCAAGGCTGGGACCCAGCCTGGCTGGGGAGGGGAAGGGGCTGCAGTCCCCGGGACAGCGCTGCACCCGCCGTCAGGTGAGATCTGCCAGCTCCGCCATCCCAGGTAAACGGTGATGACGGGCGAGATAGCAGCTACTCCTGACAGCTTATTTTTTCTCCCTGTGCAGTTCACAGAGAGGTCAATGCACTCAAGGGGCTTTTTTTTTTTTTTTTTTCCTTTTTTTTTTTCTCCTGTCATGAATGGGGAGTTTTCTGGCTCAGCCTGTCTCTGCTCCTGAGTGGTAGCTGCTTAGCAGATGAGGCATGGATTCACCTGCCTTACCTTAGGCATCTAAAGCTGGGATGCCTAAGCCTGCGCTAATCACCCCCTTAACAGCCGTAGAAAGGCAGCTGGTGTGTCCTCACACAGGTGTCAGTGGGAGTCGCGTCAGCAGCCTGCTGAGGATGAGGTTTGATGCCTCCCAGTCCTCATCCTCTGCCTCAAATTATCCCGGAGCGCATCTTCAGCTTTGCTCCGCCACGGCTGCCAAGGCCTTGGGATGGGAGCAGGAGGTCGGAAAGGTCGCCACGGGAAAGCCGCGTGCTCTGGTTTTCGTGTGTTTGCCTTTAGAGGTGTATCGGCTCCTCTGGAAGCAGAGGCCAAAGGTTTGCGTACGCTCTGGCGCCTTTTAAAAAGAGACCTTTGCGTAACCTGAATCCTTCTGAGCGGTAATGGGTGTTTTGATGTGCAACAGCCTTCCAGAAAGCACCCAGCGCTGCTTTAAAACACCCAGATGCCTGTGGTGGTTTATGGAAGCACTGCTGCAACACCCTCAGGCTCCCAGTTAAGCTCCCTGGGAGAGGCTTTCGCATCGCTGCCGGTCGGGATCTCCGAGTACCCAGGGCAGGATTGACTGCGCTGGCGTCCCCACAGGGACACCCGTGTGCAGCAGCTGCACAGTTTAGCTCTAATTTTCCAGACATTAGGTGAGATGACATCTCATCCCACTTTTCCAGGACACGCTGCCTTTTCCCTACAGCTGGTCCTCTCGCGATGCCAACGCTCGGCCTCCGGCTGATCCCGGTCCCCGTCAGACCCGGACGAGGTTGCGCGCTTGCACACGAACCCGGCGCATCCCTGCTGCCTGCTCCACTGCACATCTCCTGAGCAAAGGGTGGTGGGGTTTGTATAAAATCAGGAAAGCTGGCTAGACCAGCCCAGGACATGTCCCTGCTCAGGGAGTTTGTCTGTCCGGGGAGTTCTCTGGCACCAACATGTGATGCTTGGATATGAAAAGTTTTTGGCTTCTTTGGAATTATTTGACTGTCAGATTGTGTGTGGGATAGACTATTATTCCCCCAACTCCCACTCCAGTCTTCTCCCCTCTTCCCTAAAGAAAGCCCTCTCCCAAACAGAGAGCTTTGTTATGTCTCATTGTCTTCTCTGGCACTTGGAAAAGTGAGTTTTTCCCATCTATCTTTTTGGCATCCGTTCGCACTCTCCAGGACTTTGTTGGTTTTGCGCCGATTCTTGCTCTGAGGCTTGACTTGAGGACCATGGGAAAGACTTTACGGCTGCGATGGGGCAGCGACACGTCTGAGCCGAGGCACCGCTTGCCCCGCAGACCGTGGGTCGCGTGACAACCGCGGAGGCAGTGAAGCCCATCTCATCGCCTGTGGTGGGCCGCACCACACAAGGGTCTGGTCTGGGCTGCCAGGAGCCTGGGGAGGAGCAGGGAGGGAAGCCAAGGCATTTTATTTCTCTTTTTATCCTTCAAACACACCAACCCATGCTTTGGCAGGGTATATGGCCATGAGTCACGCGTGTCCTTCTCATGGGGGCAAAAGCCTGGCTGGTTCTGGGCTGGAGCGTGGTTGTGTCTGTGAAGAGGACTATGTGACGTGGTTTTTAGGAACTGCAGTAGGTAAAAAAAGTCCCAAAGCAGAGCCCCAGTTGTGAGCCAGGAGTTGCGTGGGTGACGTTTTATGTGGCTGCAAGGGAACAACACAGCATCTCCTTCAGGAGAGGCAAACTGGGCAAAATACCCCACTCCTTGCAGCCTTTCTTTCCAGTCCAGCCAGAAATCCTTTCCGTAAGCTAAAGAGAAGGAAAGAGTTCCCGTGAAGAGAGCAGTATCCATGCACAGAGTGCAGAGCGATGCTCGGCGCTCGTCCTGCCGCATCCCACACCTGGCTGATGGCGTCCGCGGGGCTACAAACCTGCGCCGTTCGTCTCCGCACAAACCTTGAGAAAACCGAGCGTTTCTACTTGACTCTGCCAGTTCGCTGTTGAGATTGTTACCAATCCGGTACATTTTTTAAAGCAAATGAGGTTTCAAAATGCCTGTTGATAAGATCTTTCTTGCCCTCAGTGGAGTCATTAATTCAATATGCTGAAATACCATTTTAATTAGTTTGCACGAGGGTCCCAAGAGCAATGAAATAATGCTCTTTATTGTGTAAGTATGTAGTGTGCTGTGCGTAATCCTGTTCTTTATCTCTTGTCTTCTGTTCTGTCTCACTGGCAAATATTAGTGCATCCTGTCTCCCAGTCATATCCTTGTGCGAGCATGCCAGCAATCCCAAGTTAAATACTCGACGTTACGTTACAACAACATTGTAGTTATTACTTGACTGCCAGAAAAATCAGAGTTAAAGGCTGCCTTTGACTTCTTGTGTTGTAGCCAGGTATTACGATGACACCCAGATCGTGCCTTGTGTCACTCATCCTTAACCCCTGTCTTCCTCCTGCCAGATCTGCTCATTGCTGCTGTGCCGTAGCCATACCAAGAGTTGCCCACGGAGAGCAGAGCCGTGGCTACAAGCATCTTGGCAGGCTGGGCTCCAAGAATGGAAACGGATTAAGGGATTCACCCGAGGTCACTCGGGTGCTCTGCGGTGAGCGCAGAGTCTGTACAGCGTGATCGGGACACGGACTGTCCCAGTGCCAGCTTTGCCTTGGAGGAGACCAGCAGTTCCAAAGAAACCCCAGCATTTTATTTTAGCTAACCCAAGAAACACATAGATTTAGACAAAATAATAAATGCCCAAGTATGTTTTCCTGTCTCTCTTTCTTTAATGCCTCTTGAAAGGTCTTTGAATGCAAGTCCAAGCCCTCTAAATAATCCCATCTCCTCCCTCCTCCTGCTTTGATGCACCTGAGCTCTCCTCCAGCACACAGAGCTGCTCTTGCTATTGCAGCTGGTTTCCAAAAACGACCGCTGAGAGATCTTCTGTTCCGTAATCTTCCCATCCTTTTCCAGATGATTCTTGCTCAGCCCCAGTGCATGATCCAGGCATCTGACTGGGTCTGTTGCTTTGTTATTTCAGCGCTGGAATTCAGATTTAAAAAACGATTTGCTTAAACAGTACCTGTGTTTCTGGCTGCTGAGCTTCCAGAGGCTCATCGGTGGAAAAAGGCAATGGGAAAAACAGATAAGCTCCACGTTCAGTAAGTGTTTAGTCATAAAACATAGACATAAAATGTCCTCAGTGACCAAACGGAATTCACAGACAGGACACAGGCTCCCAAAACCATCACAAGGTCTTCACATTTCTTGTAAGCTAATCACGTTTTTTGTGGAGTATTGTCAGAAGCTTGACAATTTGTTGTACAGAAGAAAATCTTTAGTCTTAAAAATCGGTTGAGGGTTCAAACCCCACCTCATCTCTGTTCTGTTTGTGGTTGTCTTCCACTTGTGGCCCAGAGACCTTTCCTGCTGCCCCGTTGCTCGTGTGGGATGACTTCCCGTTGCAGATGGAAAGATCCTGGCTGAGGTGGGAGACTCACTTCCCAATCTTCTAGGCCTGTGTACTTTTCTTGCACATTGTAGAAAAGCCTTGAAATTTATATTGCCTCTGAAATACCTCCAGATCAAGAATGCTGCTAAAGCTGGTCCATTTTTCTGTCTGTTGAAACAAATAATTTCTAAAGAGAACAAACCCTCAATGGCTGGTTGAACACGCCAGCTGCTTTCTCGGAGAGTGTAATTTGCAAACCGTGAGGAGGCTGGTGGTGACTAAAGAAATACAGACCGTCGGGTAATGTTAAAAAAATTGAAATTTCTGCGTTGCTGTCAGGCCGTTGCAGGGAGGAGGAAGGACCAGAGCATGACGGTGCAAGGGACGTGTTCTGTGGTATAAGAGCAGATCCCTGTGGGGACACGGCTCACAGGGAGCAGGGTATGTCAGCCGTTGAAGTAGCAAGCCCTGGGGTTTGCCTGGAGAGATCCCGTTGTTCCGATAAGTCCCCATGCGAGCTCACACAACACGCTGCGAGATGCCAAACCAGCGAGCGAGCTTTGCTGCTTCCGTGCATCATGTGGTGCGGGCTCGTCCCGGTCGGATGACAAGATTTATCTGCAGACAAACCCTCACCCGAATACCAGCAGCGTGCCTTACATTAAGGCTGAGATTTGTTAGTTGTTTTCATCCTCTCTCAAACCAGTGCAGATGGTTTTGCTTTCTGTTCCAGTCGTCTGGAAGGGGCGTGCGTGCCCATCACCGGAGCGTGCGGAGGACACATGCTGAGCATCTGCAGGACGCAAAGTGGGAATGGAAACGCATGCCAGTGCTTGGTCCGCTTGGTTTGGCGTGACCTCAAGGAATGGTCTCCTCTTGGCTGCCATCCCCTCCCCAGGAGAATTCACCTGGGCAGGTTTTGTCTCAGCACCCCTACGGGTAACCTCACTTGCCCCTTTCCAGATTACCCTGAATTTTTTTCCTTTTTTTTTTCTCCTGCACGCAGGATGTTCGTGGCTTTAATTCCTAACTCACATAGGAAGAGCCGTAGACTCAGGACATCCTTTTGTAATAATACCCAATATCTTTTAAGGCATTACCTGCAAGCTGGGGCAGACAGACATTTTATTACCTACTTGCCAAATGATTACGGTTATTAGCTTCACCGTGTATTGTAAAAATGAATAGTGGGATTTAACCCAATTGTGATAATACGGAGCAGCAAAGAAATCCAGTTACGTAACGTGGCGTGTTCCTAACCCAGGAGAGGGAACCCTCTGAAATGTTATTTTTCCAGTAGGATGGCTGCTTTCTAATTAAGTTTATTAAGTAATATCAAAAGCATATGGAGGTGGAAATGCTCGTTGGTTCATCATGAAGCGATTAAGTTGGTTAGACGGTGAAGAGCAGACAGTCGTTTCTCATAGCTTGCGCTGAAACGATAATATCAGCCCCGGCTTATCGGCACATCTCTCTAGCGCGTAGCTCTTCAGCCCGTTCCCTTGGTTTGTACCTTCAAAGCCTTGCTGCCGTTATCCTAGGGATTATTTTCCTGCCAAAACGAGAAGTAATCCCAATATTCCCTTGACTGGATCTGGGAAGTTAGTAGGAATTTGCCTGTGTGTTACGTTTTTACACTCTATTATCCTGTGGGGATCTTTCCTTTAAGGATATTTGCTGCTTGATTGGTTTTGTTCATCCTGAACCTAGTCCAGCTATGGTGCCTGCTGTAATCTAAATGATGCTTCTTATTTTAAACCTCTTCCTCCTTGCTGCTTCATCAGCCTTTGACCCCGCTCCTCGTTACGAGCTTTAACTCTGGTTTTCCACCCGAAACCGTGCTTATCGTTAAGCAGGTGGCTGATTTTTTTTTTTTTCCCCACTTCTTCCTGGTGAACTTCTCGGTTCCTGAGCAGGCTCGAAGGTGTGTGGTGGTTGCAGGGAATTTCCATGGTCTCAGGAGATCTTCTGGAGCTCAGGTCTGGGTCTTCGAGATGGCCAACACCAGGATATCAGCAAAACAGATAACACCTAATTAATTCTGGCCTAGGCAAGCTTTGCCTACATGTGCGTTAATGAGCTGTTTCCATGCAACTAATTTAAGGGAGGAAGTGTGTGCCAGAAGACAAAGTGTGGGGAATTGCCTGCCGTAAGACGATTAAGGGTGTTGTACAATTAATCCGGAGTAGCCACTAATTGATGTTGTGCTAATAAGATATTCATAGACGCCCTCACAGCCCTTCCCCTCTTTCCACGCCGTCAGGTTATTTGCTTGCACCGTTGTTGCAGCTTCATTTATTTGTTGTCTATCTGATGACAACCCTTTAATTAAAAGGGTCCCTGCATCCCCCTCGGTAGGGGAGGGCTTGCAAGGGGCTGGGGGCTTGTGAAGCACGGGGCAAGCCACCATGGGCTGCAGAAAGGCCCCGGGTGTCGGCACGGAAGCGGCTCCTGTGAACATCTCGTCTTTGCCGTTAGGCTCTGGATTTATTTATTTGTTGTAAGTGACGTCTCATGGTCCAGAAGACTCTGGTTTCACCATTGCTATTTGTCTTAATTACTTTGTATTTCCACACCTCGGTGTTACTGGCAACGAGCGCGTTTCCTCCAGAGCTTTCCTGCCTCTCAACATCTTTTGAGGGAAACTTCTGCCTTTTTCCCTCGCTGCCTTTGTGCAGGCTTTCGTGGGGACGGTTCCAAGCCTGGGAATCCCCCACCCTGCGCACAAACACTTATTCCCGTCCCCTGGATTGCACCCTCAGCTCCGGGGAGGAAAGCGGACAGGGAACTAAGACACCCATCTACTTGTCGTTATCTTAGCGATAAGAGCGTGCAATTTAAAACGGATTTATTTCTGGGCAAGTTTTGCTCAAGTATCACAGACAGTTGGTTGGCAGCGCGATGTCTCACGCGGTGAGTTTCCGTATTTCAGGGTAGGAGGGAGCACAAGCGTCTGCTTAACTTCAGCTCAGCGCTCAGCTGTTCTCCTGGGTGTGGGTTTAGGTTGTGGATGCTGAGGCTGTTGAAGCCCAAAGTCTATTTTCTAACCTCTCATCTGCCTGCCTTTCCCATTTCTGGATCGCTTTTGTTCCAGGAAAGCTTTCTAACTGAAGTCTCAGCTGGTGCCGCAGGGTCCTTGCCGTGAGGATTTTTGTGCTCTACTTAAAAGAAGAGGCAGCAGGGAGGGAAAAATGGGAATAAAATGCAAATCAGATGATGCAAGCCTATAACCCGACCCGGGACGTCACCGCACAGACTATTTATTTCAAAGATTCACCCTTTGCCATGGCAACCTGGGGCCAAAGGCACATGCTGTACGAAGGAAAGTGCCCTGCTAAAGCCATTCACATCGCGGCCAGGTCTGGTTACGGCCCCTTGCTGGGCTGCTGCCTGCGCCCGGGCAGCGGGAGCCTTTCCAGCCCCACGCCGCTGTACGTCTTTCCATAGGAAACTTTCCTCCGGGGCCCAGCGTTCACTCCGAGCTTTATGGGATTGCACGATCCAGGGGCTGCTCCTCCAGTTAAGAGCAGAGAGGATTTATTTTATTTTATTTTATATATTTTAATTTTTATTTTGGGTTTGTTTTTTTTTATTTATTTATTATTGTACGCGTCTCTGTCACCCACCACGACGGCTCTGCTCCGCAGGGCAGATGCCGCAGGAAGCCGACGTGAGCATCCGACAGGGGTAGGAGGTGGTGGAGGGAGAGCATCGCTTTCGGAGGGGGGTGGCTTCTGCATGGCGCTGGGTGCTGCCATGCCGCAGGGTGCCAGCACCCAGGAAAGGAGCAAAACCAGATGCAAGCGTGGGTGAGGAGAGCTGGAGGATGAAACTGGGAGGATGTGGGTGATGTCCCTGGCTTATCCCTCGATTGTCCCCTCAGGGTGGGATCCCCATGGAATGGCGTGCGATGCACCCACCGCCCCTTCCTGTGCAGCTGCGAGGGCTCAGGGTGGACATTTGCAAAGGGCTGATCTTGCCCTGGGAGAAGCAGGGCAATATTCTTGCTTAAAATCCAGTTTGGCCCTGTTGACCTGTGAAAAATCAGCAATTTTTGCACCCTCCTCTCACCTCTGTGGCCAAGCCACGCACGGCGCCTCACCCCGTGCAACCAGTTGGTGTCGGAGATGCAGGTGACGCGCCAGCGCCGATGCCTGCGGTTGCAGAAGCAGGCAGCAAACCCCTCCAGCAGGACCACGCTGGTAATTAATGGCCTTGTAACGAGGAGCTTTGCCTTTCCTCCACGCCCATCTTCCAGAAGTTAGCTTTGGGCCGTGTCTCAGCATCCCGCCAAAACTTGCGCTTCTTCCTCGCGCAACCCGGGCAGCTCATCCCCACTCGTGGGCGCAGCCCCCCAAACCAAGCGGCAATAATTCATCCCATAAAGGCAAAACTCCCCAAGGTGGGGCCCATCAGGTACAACTCTTGCTTCCAACCCTAAATTTTATAGAAAAGAGCCAATCTTTCTCAAATCTCCTTTTTTTTTTGTTGGTTTTTCACTGAAAAAAAAAGACACTTGGCGGCGGCCGAAGTGCTGTTACTCATTTAGCTAAACAAAGCGCGTGGCTGTTTGTGTGGATATCATTCCTCTGGAAACACTGGTTTTAGTTAATCACCCTGTGACTTCTATTGGATTCGGTGTTTATACATTTGCCAAAGCCTTTTTCTGGGCCTTTATGACATAATTTTGAAGTGTTGAAAAATCAGCTTATTCTCTGCCTGCGCGGGCTGATAGTTTGGAGTGGGTTTTTTTTCCCTTCTGTGAAGAAAAGCCTCATAAACCACCTCATTCTTCAAGTGAAAGAACAGCTGAAAAGAATTTTAAAAAGAGAAAGAAAAGGAGCTTTTCTTGGCTGGGGAACGCGGTGGCAACATCCTGCTCATTTGATAAGCCAGAGGGAGATGGAAATTAAGCTGTTTAGGAATGATGTGCCCAAAAATGCTAGCGCAGGATGCTTGGGGATTCAGGTAGGGTCAATACCTCGGCTTTTCGCTGACGTTATTTTGTTCTTCAGGAATAAAATATTCCCTGAAATGCTGTTTCCCGTACCAGCTGCCAGCCCAAAGCATCCCACTCGGGTCTGGGGTCAGGTGGGCCTTGCAAATGGGATTGAAGAGATGCGTGCGTTGGCACGGCGTAAGCCCAGAGTTTGGGGGTTTGTAGTAAAAAAAAGGCTTGAGGAAAGCTGATAGGAAATGGAAATGTTTCCATTGCTGCTTCGTTTCCATTAAAATCGGGTTTGGAAGTCCATAGGCAGCTTTAGGGACATGCACGCAGCGGCTTCGGGCTGGCGTGCCAGAAAAAAAAAGAGTGAAAATGGTAATTAGAATAGGTCAGCTATGGGAGAAACATGGAGAAAAGCTTTTTACCATCTTGCAGCATTTTTCTGCTGTGCAGGATTTAAAATGCTTTTCCTTCTGTTTGGTGAAATTTGCTTTCAGGGGGGATTTTTGACATTTCCTCCCCCTCCTTTTGCCCTTTTTTGCAGTAGCAGGGGGGCTGGCAGGAGCATTCGAGGAACCTCCTTGCTTCCACAAGGTTTTCATATTTTGTTTTTCCACTATGTAACCTTTTAAAAATTCTTTTCACATTAGAAATATTACGATGTTTCATATTTCCTTGGCCAATCTGGACCCTTTCTGGAGTTCAAGCTGTTTCTTTGAAGCCGCAAAAGGCTAAAATGAAACGTCAAGAATTTGCTACCAGAAAGGCTGGAAAGCTGCTCCCCCTCCTCCGGGCTGTTCGCTGTCAGGTTCAGCAGCAAAAAAAAAAAAGGAGGGAAATAAAAAGGGAGAATAACTCTACATTCAAATCCCAATAAAAATACAGAATATTGAGGTAAAAGGGAAAATTCGAAAAGGTTTACGAGTGTTTCCAGAAAGGTCAGTCTTTACAGGTTTTCCTCCCAAAAATGTCTGAATTTTGGAGGGGTGATCAAGAATAAGCAGGCAGAGAAATGATTTCTATCTGGTTCTGCCAAGGAAAAAGTGAAAGCTGCAGTGTTGAAGTGGTGACAAATACTGTGCATTTTTAATTTCCTGCAATTTTATTCTTTTTATCTGTTATTGTCTGAGATGGGAGCTGAAGCAAGGGCTTGTTCCGATACATGGTGGTGATGCTGGGATGTAGCTACGGCTGCGTCTCTTCACACCGTGGCTGGGGCCTGTCTCAAGGCATCAATAAATAATTTGAATTAGTAATAAAATATGCAGCCAGGCAAAGTTCAGCACAGTTGGGGTTTAATTTATTTATTGGAGAGAAAGAGCGGGGCGTTTCAGTTTCCTATCACCCCACCACGTATTTTGTCTGTATTTTTATATCAAAGCTGAATATTTGTCGAGACTTTGAAAATGGAAAGAGATTACAAGTGGCTCCAGCTCCAAGAAACTTCTTGTACAGGTCCAGGGCTGTTTTGGGGTGTCAGACCGCCACAGAAAATCAGACTGCCAGAATCTTAAGAGGACAAATAAAGGGGGCTTTTGGAAGCATCCTCTTTGCAATGCTTTGTTTTCCCTTGGAGAGGGGTGCGATGCTCCTGGAAAAATGAGCATCCTCATCCGTTATTATATCTGTGTGTGTCAGTGATTACCTTCGTATGCGGCTCTGCTTTTTCTGCCACCTCTGCTGCCTTTTCTCTTTCTCCTATTTTACACGTCCCCGCTGAGAGCGGCGCTTTTGCTCGTGTTTTATAATTCCTCTTTGCAGCTCTGGGTTGCCCATCAGCCTATCCAGGTTTTTGGGGTACCGCTCTGTCCGTCTCCGCTGGGGTGCTGCTGGGATGCAGTCACCAGCAGGACAAATTTGGTCCCACCTGGACCACCGCCACCTCCACAGGGATTTGCTGTCTCAGCAGGTTGGCACATCCTGCGGACCGGCTGCCAACAAGCTCAAAAACACCAGCAAAGCCTTTGCAGGGGGATGAAGGAGCTAAGAAGCTGTTTCCTCCTCATAAACTGGGGGAAATGAGCTGCTGAGTGACCCAACGCATTGCTGGAGGGATGTGGGTGTCTTGCAGCAGCACGTAGGTGAGATGTTTGCCATGCATCACAGCACAAAAATGCATTGTCGTCCATCCAGATCGCTCGGTTTTTGCAAAACCCTGCGTAGGGAGCCCTCACAAAGCACCAGTGTGGGGCTGCACCAGCTCGCCCTGTCCTTGCTAGGTCAGTGGCTCCTTATTTTCTGCCCCTCAATGCTGTTTTCCCCATCTCCCACTCTTCAGCTTCAGTTTTTACTGCCTCCTGTTTGAGGGCAGCTTTGCTAAGCTTTTCAGGAAAGGGAATGTTTCTCTGTTTCCGGTGCTTAAATAAAAACATGAACTAAGGTGGGGGTCACCAAAAAGCCAGTTACACCCCAGCGCAGTCCCGAGGTCACTCTGGCTCGCAGCCCGCTCCTGCAGAGAGGTTTTGCCACCGGTCCCTCTTCTAATAGATCAGAATATTTTGTAGTTTGTGGAGCTCTGATATCTGGAAGAGGCATAAAACTGTGGTCCGGCAGCTCTGCCCCGGAGCCTCGCCGCAGCGTTGCGTTCTCCCCAGTAGCAGCGCGCTGGTGTGACTGGTTCCTCCCAGCCCAGCTCCCCACCAGCAGAAAGCCAGGTTTCCCCTCAGCTCGAGCTCAGTTCAAACCACTCAGTGTGGTTCCTGGAGGTAGGAACCAGCTGATCCTTTGCGAGCGACATCCCCTCCTCTCTCTGACACCTCGTAAACCGAGCGCTGGCTCTGCGGGCTGGTTGGGAGGTGTTGGGGATGCTCTGTCACACCCGGTTTGTGGCTGCAGATACTTTCGCCATCCTCAGGCGGAGCTGCTCGCCAGTACACTCGTGGCGTTCTGGATGCGTAACGGCATCGCCTTGGACGGTGGTTTAATTAGTTTCCAAAATGTTTTGTATACAAAAAGCGCTAAGGGCCAAATCTGCTCTTAATTACCTTGTTTTGATTTTCCTGGAGCTCGCTTGGGCTGCGACTTGCGGGGCTGAAGGAAGCTGGCGCTCTGCGTTGCTGAGTTTGTTGCGCGTATCTAAGGGCGTACGGATGTTTTGACATGTACGCAAATACACGCAACCTTCCTGGGGACATCGGGACCCGGGGATGGTGTGCCCCAGCCGCGCTTTGCCTTTACTCTCCTCTAGGATCCTGAGGTGGGTCTGGAAAGCAACGTCTTTGCTTTTCTCTTGGCTCCCCAAGTCTGTTCCAGTACCAGCTCCTCTGGCTCAGTGATGATGTGATGGATGGAAAAAAAAGGAAATATTGGTTTAGGGACAGGATCTGCAAGGCTGCTTTGCCCAGAAGAGTCCTGATGGGGTTTTGTTCCTGCTTTTATCTGAATTCTGAGCCGGTCTCGTCCGTTCTGTTCCTCCCTGGTCTGTGTGTATCCACACGTGCTGACACTGCGCAGATGCTTTCGGGAGATAAGTTGGCATTTTTGTTGAGTTGTGGGTGGGGGTATTTGTGGAAAGCCTTTGTGTTTCAGGGTGGAACTGATACTGCTTGAAAATAGCTCTGGAAAATAGCTGCAATCTCAGCCTGGGACCCGATTTCAGTTCTACTGCTCCTCCAAACCACAGAAATCCACCCGGCATCTTCATTTTACATCAGCGGGGACTCTGCTGCTGCGGAGCCTGCGCTTCTCCGTGGCTGTCGGCATGCCGAGGGCCGGCAAGGCTGGGAGGCAGCCGCCATGCTCCTGCCATCCCCTTCATCTTCCCACCGTGGTTCCAGCATCCCCAGCGCTCCCTCCCCAGAATAACGTCTGGGGTACCGGCTGCCTCCCAAACCAACTGGGGAGCGCTGGGCACGGGGGAGGCCAGGGCGTGCATGGGCAAGAGCGGGCTTGCCGCAGGGGAAGGGATAGGGCTGGCCAAAAAAAAAAAGAGCAGATATGGAAACGCGGAGACACAAAGCAGCTTTTTGAGGTTGTCCAGGAAATGGCGATTCTGGAATTTCCTAACTTTGCTTTTTGCAACTTGAAGGGTCCTTTAATGACGTTGGTGTGGGTCGGTGTGGTCAATGGTTTGTGAAGCAGCGTCAGTCTCTCGAGCTTTGGGATTGTCAGAGGGTGGGAAGCCCTGTGTAAATGCGAGTGGTGATGTAGCATTTGCTGCTTTCGGATTTTTTTCCTGCAGAAACCTAGAAGTCAGAGGGTTGAACCTATAAGCCCTGGTTTATGGGTGGAAATCCTGCCTCCTGAGGCTACCGTTGCTTTTTTAAAGGGAATCAGTTTGGTGATTACCGTGGCTTTGAAAGAAAAAAAAAAAAAAAATCTGATTCAACTTGTTCTTGATCCCCTCAAATCAAATCACATAAGCCCATCTCACATCTCCCGTGTCGCTGGAGCAAAGCCCTGACCCCAGCGCGCAGGTGCCCGGCATGATGCATCCCGGAGAGAGCTTTGGGCAAAGCGCGGTGGGGGAAAGGGGGCTCTAGGCTGCTAAAATGTCTCCTGGGGGGAAAATCCTGCATGGGACTGAGCTGGACCCTTTTGGTGAGGCCGTCGCGGTTCATCTGGGTTTTGCCGTTGTGTGAGGCCCTGCCAAAGGCTGAGCTGGAGCTCACGCGCGTTCTGCTTTGCTCCTTGCTGGCGCGCGCGTTCTGTTCTTTTTATGTTTTTTATTGTGAGCAATCCTGATTTGCACGTTCATACAATATCACGATGATAATCTGGCAGCGGGCAAAGCTGGATGCAGCGTAGGAAAGTTCCTTCGTCTCCTGTTTCCATTTTTCTTGGAAGGGAGGGCAGCACAGGAGGCAGCGGCCGAGGCGCAACGGGCTCGAACCCGCCAGCCAGATTTCTGGCCGAAGCGCTGGATCCAGCAGCCGAAAGCAGGGAGAGGGATTTATTCCCGATTGTAGGCTTTGGCACGGGAGCCACTGTTGAGATAGGTGCTGACCGAACCTCTCCGGAGGAGGATTTCCCTCCAGCCACGCCGGGCAGGTACGGCACCAGAGCAGCAGTGCTGGGCGCTGCGGCTCATTGCCACCAGCATCCGGATCCAGACCCGGGATGGGGAGAGGAATGAGGGCAGAAAGCAGCCCCCCGCAGCAGGAACATGGCTTCCCTAGCCTTGGCCATGGCACCCTGAGTCCTGCGATACTCGCTGCATCCCTCGAATCCCCAGCTGGAGGCAGGGGGTTTACGGAGGTTCGCGGGTTCGTTTAGAGTAAAAATGATGTAACTGGGAACCCGAGAAAAATGTTGTAAGAGCGAGGATAGAGACTGGAATAGAAAACCAAGTCGTTTTTTTCAGTCTAATTATTTTTAAGTCAATATCGCTTTGCCTTTCAAAATCTGACTCAGGGCTTTCGCGTACTTGAGGCTGGCAGGGCTGGCTGCAGTACAAAAATGTTTGCCTCCAAGAAAGCCTGGCAGAACATGTAATTTCCAAAAAAAAAAAAAAAA
>JAAGAY010141726.1:50749-79126 GCA_011801015.1 Ardeotis arabs | reverse complement strand
CAGGCTTTTAAAAAAAAAAAAAAAAAAAAAATTCCTACATGCCACAACTCGTTGCCGAAGCCTTCAGGGCGGGGGGGAAGCTGGAGCAGGTGGGACTGGGAACAATGGTGGAGGCAGAAGATGCTCACGTGGAACCGTCGAGCCGCGGGCTGTTAGAAAATTCAGCGGTAGCAGACTGAGGAGGAGGGGGCTGGCAGCCAGCCACCGCCGACAGACGCTCGCTGGAGGTACCTGCCCTTTCGGCTCAGCCTTTGCAGTTTTTCACCCGCCTGCTGATGAAGAGCCGGCGTTGGCTTTTCCGGGCCGCGCGCCCGGAGCGCGCTCTGCCTCCCCGCTTCGTCCTGGGAAACGCAGAAGCCCTCGCCTGGTCCACAGATGGGGCGGGCATGTGTCCTAGCAGACAAATATTTTTTCCAAATATTTCCTAGGTGGTATTTCTGGTGGTGACTGGGACCAGTTTGCCCCCTGGGAAGGAGAACGTGGGATTTTCCAGCTGCCTGCGGTCGATGCCCGCACGGAGATGCAGCCGAAAGAAGCAGTGCCCCAAAGAAGATGACGATCCAACAGCTGGGGCGGGATGAACTGTCTCGTCTTTGTGTGGCTCAAATCATCTTTATAGCTGGAAAAAATAAAGCAAATTGGGGCAGTGCTCTGGGATTTGGCTGCTGCCTTGTGAGACTGAGGAGTCGCTTTTGGTCTGCGGGTCCCTGAGCCCGGCCAGGTCCTTATGGCGTGGTGGCGTCTTGCAAGGGATGAGGGCTTGGGGAGAGGGGGAATATTTATTAGGAATAAAATAACCAGGCAGCAGAGAATGCAAAATTAGCCCCAGCTTCTGAGAGGACCCAGAGCTCATCTAAACCTGGCATTTTTTATAGGGACTTTGCCCTGCACGGTGGGAGATGTCTTCTTCTCGTATGAGGGAGCAGACCCTTATCTCCCACCCCACAAAACACCCCGGCGCTTTCCCTTGAGGCCAGGCGAGGTGGGGTTTGTAAGTGGAAACACCTGACCTGACCAAACTTTACATTTCCATTTCCCTTGCAAAATTGGAAAATAACTACGTTTTTATTAGAAATCAAATGTTCTGACCCAGCGCTGTTCTCAAGCACCACGTTTTCCCTCGGCGGTGTTGCTGTTGTATGTGTCAAAAAAAGGAGCAAAAATTCCAAACCAAACCTTTAAGAAAATATCCCAGAAATGGCTTTTTTTGGCTAGCTTTCTCCCACGAGCTCGGTCCAAGCTGGCAGGAAGGCGGGGAGGATCTGCTGGAGAAGCATGGATGTGGGCGAGCGCCGGAGCGAGGAGAAGACCTGGAAAGTTTGGGTCTGCTTGGAGGAGAGCAGCTTTTTGGGGTCATGTATGGAGGAAAAAGCGACTTCTGTGTGGGGTCTGAATGTATCTGAAGGCTCCTAAACTCAAAGGGGCGAGGTACCATTTGAGAAATCATCCAATTCCTTTTGCTTTAGCGTTAATAAGCCCATAAATAAACCCCTCTCCCCGCTATGGTCAGGGAGTGAAGACAAATGTCTTTGAAAGACGCATTTTCTCCACTTTCTGCTGGAAGATTTCTGTTTTACAGCTTGGGCCAGCTGCAAAAAAAACTTTTTTTTTTCTTTTCCCACCCTCCCTTTCCTCCCTCTTCGTTTCTATTGCTTTGGAGGGCTACAATAGTTGCAGGCTTTTAAATATAATTATACCAGCAGCGGGAGGAGAGCCAAGCGTGTTGTGCCAAGCTCCGCACGAACAGCCTGGCGGACTCCGACTACTCCAGGCTGCATAATGGAAATTGCCCATGCTGGCCGATAATCTGCGCATGATTCACGCTCTGGCGAAACGTGCTGTAACCGTAGGTGTCGGTTACAGTCGGGCCCTTAAAGCTATTTTAACGCGCTCCTTTTTAATGTAATTTCCTTTGTTTTTGATGGGAGGATTCATTAAAAAGCTGCCAGAAAAAGAGGAAGGGGAGGGCTAACGCGGCTCTTGGCGTTTGGAAATGCTGGGAGGTGGCTTTTCTCCAAGGCCTGAGCCCATCCAGGGGCTGTCGGATGGCGACGCAACGCGCTGAGATACGGGAACGATGCCTCGGCCAGAGCCAGCTCCGCAGCACCTGTGTGGATGGTGGCGTCTTCCACCTGAGGAGGACAGCTTGTTTCCCAGGACATCGTGGTGTGAAGAGTTGCAGTGGTTGTCGACGCTGTGCACGTCATTACTGGGATGTAGGAGCCAGAAGAGGTGGCTTTTCCCAAAATATTGATGCTGGAGCCCACGGTGCTCCAAAACCAGTGACTCCAGGAGGCAATTTGCCCCCGTTTAGTGCTAGGGCTGGGCTTAAGTGCTTTGCAAAGCCGGATCTGTGTGGCATTGGCTCCTTTGTACTACAAACAAAATGGATCTTAGAGGCCAGGGATGGAAACGGAGAGGCTCTTTATGTTATTTTTTTAAGATCGCGTCTCTCCGGCTGCCTGGAGGATATTATTGTACCTGAATGCTGCGAGCTCAGGCGAGGGAGGCAGCCGACGGGGGAAGCCCTGGGAAACAAAACAAAGGGAAAGACGAGAGTCCTGAGAAACCCAGCCTGTCCCTTAATGAAGCAGTGCAAATGGAACGAAAATTTTGGCCAAAACAGTTTTTGTCAAAGGGAAAAGGAAGGACGCAGCACCAGGCTGCTGCACAGGTCCTGCCCCGCTTCTCAGGGACCAAAGGGAAACGAATCCTAAAAAACCTGGAACACTTCAAAGCATTTCAAGTTCCCAGTTGGGAACGGGAGCGCCCTCAATTTCCTTTGATAACACCACAATAATTGAGATGGATTTGGTCTGAATGAGGTATCACGCTCACCCTGAAAGGGCGTTTTTCCACAGCTTTTCAGCTCATCAAGCTTCGATTTTTTTGCTCTGAGATTGCCTTCTGGGTTCACTGGAATTTTTAGTGAACTAGAAAAAAAAAATTGCTTCTTTTTCCAGCCCCCACCTGAGACTGGGATGATTTACGTTGTGGTTAGCAAAGTGCCGAGCGGTGGTTCTTGTGCTGGAAACATCACCTTTCTCCATGGGAATGGGGCTTCTCAGCAGGTATCTGCCCCAGCAGCAAATCTCCGTTGGTTTATTAATCCGTGCTGGTTCTGCTCAAGGATCGGCATCTTTCCGGCCGCTCCCGGGGCTTGTGCTGGGTCCCGGAGCTGCCCTTGCCATGCCGGGCTCCAGCGTCACCCCCCAGAGATGGCATTTTCTTGAGAAAGACGTTCATAAGCGTGATGCAGGGTCAGGGAAGCAGGATGGGAGAGGAGATCATGTCAGCTTTGCTGGGTGGGGAATAATCTGGCTGCAGGTGTTGGCAAACTCTCTTTGCTCCTGTCTGAGAGTGGGAAAAAAAATAGTTACTGTATTGTTCCTCGCTCCCCCACTGCAAATCATCAAAAATATCACTCCAGCAAAACAAAAAATTTTAAAATCCCCCAAAATATACAACTATGGTGTGCGGAATGAAATGCACAGCTTTCCCAAGCTCTTCTCCATCATAGACCAGTGAACAACAATGAGCTGCTGGTTTAGGTGATGGGGAAAAACAAACCTTGGTGTGGGAGGGGCGAAAAAGGGTTTTCCAGCTTTCAAAGGATGATGAATATCTCAGGAAAATTGTTCTGTGTCTGCTGAAGTAGGTGCGTTATCGCAGGGGCTGGGAAGGATGGCTCAGTCTGGCTGGTTCTGGGTTAAATCACTTTCCTTTCTCGGCCCCAGTAAGGCGTGTGAAGATGCTGGGGGCAGCAGCAGCGTCGTGAGAAGGGGCCGGACCCGTCCCTTCGTGGGGTTTGTTTGCTTTCGTCTGGAGCGAAGCGCTGCCTCCTCGCTTCTGAAGCGGTTTGGGAGCGTTTCCCACCGTGTCCTCTGCCGCTGTTTACGGCATCTGCATTTTTCCTGGTGACCCTCTGTGCTGTCTCGGTGGCCTCTGCTCCTTCGCTCGTCCCTCTCCCCTTGGCAGAAATGGTGTCAACAAAACTGTGCTCCCAAGAATGCAGCTTGACGGTTTTCTGCCCAATTTCGGGGGCTGTTTCTTCCCCCCCTGCTGTCCCAGGTTACTGGATGTATGGATCTAGTCTTTGATGTTGACAGTTTTCCTGGCTGGTGCCTGCATTGTAGCTGGAGACACATGCTGGCTCTCCAGCGTTTCGCGGGGAGGCTTGTTTTGGAAGCACGGTGGGGCTGCCTGGGAGACCTGCTGCTTGGTGGATCACGCTGATGTGAAGCTGGGGTCAGCAACGAGGACCGCAGCCCCTTAGCGGGGCTTGGTCACGTGCGGCGAGAAAGGAGTTGCTGCCAGAAACGTTCCTCAAGAAGGTCTCTCTGGAGACGGGGAGGAGGAGGAGGCTGGACAGGAGGACCATGTGTCTGAGGTCTGGTCTGGCCTCTGGAGCTCCTGTCTTTGGGATGGAGGTGCTCAGCTTTGTGGGAGCGCATGGTGTAATGCTCCAACCCGCTCTTCTCCAACCACACCACGCTGCTGGAGGAGCTCACCTCTGCCCAGATGCGTTTGGACCCTCTGTGCACTTCAGCGGGGGTTTTCTTGGAGAAGCAAAGCTCAGTGTCTCAGTGATGGGCTTCCTCTCCGTGTTCAAGGCTCTGGCTTCCTCGGCACAAATTACCGCGACTGCCGTAGCCACGCTCTTGAAGGCTCTTTGTTGTGAGAGCTCACCATGGCATTCCTAGGAGGATCTTGCCCTCCCTCAAAGCGTGGGAAGAACAGACGAGGGGTGGAGGCGGCGGAGCCAGACTCTCTCTGCTCTGGAATGACAGCATCAGTTGGTGGGGTTGAGAGGATGAGAACTGGGATGAGCTTTCTACAAGAGGGTGGAGGAAAAGCTCTGGGGATGGTGGCAAGGATGGCTTTCTCCAAACAGCTGGGAGTCAGCGAGCTCTTACACATGCCTTATTATCCCTGCTGGGTGAGTTCCAGCTTTTTGTTCAGATTTAATTTCTGGCCTGAGAACATGATTGTCAAAATACTTTTGTCTGACTCAGGCCACTTCAATCCCGTCCCAAAGCATCTCCCCACAACACAGAGGCCGCTGAATGCCTTCTCCTTGCTACAGAAGCCATCTGCACAGTGGCTGTCGGGTTTCTAGGAAGCCTGTTGCTTCCATGTCCCTTCTTCTTTGGCTTTTCATCACCGTGCTGCCTTTGGTGCAGGCTGGAGCCTGTCCGTGGGATCTCGCTAGTCTATTGTTCAGCAGCTTCATAAGCAGGTTTCAAAGGAGTCTCCTGTTGCTCTTTGAGTTGGCTCGGAGCTGGCTGTCCTCTCGGTAGGCACGGAGGAGGCATTCGGAGAATCCCAAGAAATCAGCTTTCTGTTGAAAGCGTTGGAGCCCGTTCGTGACGCCAGATGTGCTGCTTCTGCTCCTCTTGCCGCTGTCTACCTCCATATCCGCCGATCACTGAGCCCGTCCTGTGGCTGTGTGGACATCCATCGTTGCCATCAGAAGTACCTGAGAAAGGGCAGAGCTGCTGGAGAGCCAACAAGGAACCATGCAAAGCCTGTCGAGCATCCGTGCTTGATCTTTGCAGAGGCTGAAGGAGAAGCACATCAGCTGTTAGCAGGTTTTTCTAGAGGAGGAGGTTGGGTATTTGGCTATGGATATGTGACAAGTGAGGTGACTGTGGAAGCCTGACACCAAAACTCTCCCCAGAAGTTTGCAGCAGCACGAGTAACGCGGCAGAAAGGAGAGCTGCGGGAATGACTGGACCATAACGTTGTTACAAGCCACTGCAGAGGAATTTGTTTGCTTCTGCCCTCCCGTGCCTTCCCCTCACCATCTGCTTTCTTCAGAGAGGGGATGCCAGTCTCGCTGGGGCAGATGTTGCGTCCAAGAGGAACCCAGGCTCCTTCATTTCCCAGCTTTGGGCAGAGATGAGCAGAGGCAGCCTGGACTTGTAGCTCCTCCACAGCCAATGGTTTTGAACCCGTGGTCTTCAGGATCTGAAAGGAGGCGTAAGGAAAGCAAGATGTGCGATGTCTCCAGCTGGGCAGGATTTATTCCATAAATTGTCCTGTGACGAGACCGAGCAGACCCCTCTGCAAGGTGGGCTGACCTCAATGAAGGACCCAGGGAGACAATTGTCCTTAAACCAGCGCAGCATCCCCAAGGATGGACAGATGAGATTTGCTGCTGAAAGGACTGGACCTGCACCCAGACCCTGCTGTGGCCAAAACCGATTCTGAACTGGTTGAGCTCACGCACCTGTAAGGGAGCAACCAGGCGCTGCAGGAGCCCTCCGCTGTCCCGGAGCTCTGCTTGCCCGTTTGCGGAGCTGTTTGCCCCAGTTTGCTGGGTTTTCAGCCGTGCCCTCTTTGGAGGAGGGATGCTCCCAGGTCAGAGGCCCCAAAGCTTTTCGGTTTGCCAGCGCAACTGGGAGGTTGTGAACGCACGAAATGAGAGGCCAGTATCAAACATCTGGGTCTCATATCCCTGTTTACTGCAGGCTCGTTTAGAGCGACGTTCATGGCACGTTAAGTCATTTGGCATCCTCCATTAGCGCGGAGGATGCTGTCCTGCGGAGGAGAGTGGCTCCCTTTGATTTGCAGCGCTTCCATGGTGCGTGCCCTGTGTCGCGCTTGGTCTTTGGCTGCAAGGAGACATTAAAAAGAAAAAAAAAAAAAAAAAAAAAGAAAAAAAAAGAGCTGTGTTGATTTCAGCATTTTGTGAAAGTATTTTCCCATCATTCTCCGTTGAAAAGCATGATTAACATTTTATATGTTTATTATTTAAGAAAGCATGTGCTGCTAATGCTTTTTTTTTTTCTTCTCCCTTGGTTTTACTCAGCTTGTGTGTGTTATGAAATAATTGAGTCACATTCCATGGTATAGGCGGGAGGGGAAGGGAGGGATGGACGGAGAGCGCCCACCCAGCCCAATCAGCCTGATCTGGGGACCTGGCGGGGCGTCAGCTTTGCGTGATTGATGTCCGTGTGCGGAACAAGGGCTCTAAATTCACTCTCTCTACGATCCACGTTATCTCGCAAACAAATGCTGGGGCTGCGAGGTTTTTTTTTGTGGTCACACTACAGGCGCGAGCTGGGTGCGTGCACAGGCTTTCTCCCCCTGGTTAGGATCTGACAGCGCAGGTTTAAGCAGCATTGCTTGGGGTTTATGGGTTTTAAATCTCTGTTTCTTCACTTTAGGGAAGGAATTGTTGGGAGCTATGTGCTTTCAAAGGGAGGCTGCCCAAAGCCATGAGAGAAATCAAGGTTGTGGTGAAGATATGTCTGGTGTAGGGATCTCAGTTGCTCTGAGAGGGGGATTTGTCTGGGTTTGCAAGCTGCAAGGGAACTTGTGGTCTCTGATGGGATGTTCCCACCTGCAGCAAAAGCCGGTGGACAGACGCCCTCCCATCCATCCCAGGAGGATGAAGGAAGGTGTCACCGGCAGCCATGTGCTGCTTGGCAGTGGAATTGGATCTCAGGGTAGCAGGAGATGTGTCCTAGCTCCTCAGTGTCTTCTGAGCGCAGCTTGACATGATTTGGAGGGTCCAGCAAACCCTCGTCAGGTTCTCCACTTGGTTCTGGAGGCCGCTTAGTCTGTGAGAAGGTCAGCGTATTCAGACAGGCGATTTGTGCCAAAAAGGGACAACACTGGGCGCTGGCTCTGGATACCGAGTGACGTCTTCAGGTGAGAGGTTGTAGATCAGAATCGGGGCTGTTTAGGTCCAGTTTTAAAATCTATTTCTCTCTGCAAGCCTTTGCCCAGGAGAGCGGTGGTGTTTGCAGGGAGCAGCCCTCCGTTTGTGTCCGTTGCTCTCGTGTAGCAATCCCAGGGATGGGGTTCTTTTTCCTGCATCGTGGCCTTGCTTAAAAAAAAAAAAAGGAAAAGAAGAGCAAAGCCATTTTTAGTCCAAGCCCTTTAAGCACATGCTTAACCTCACACCAGTGCTGGAGGCTCCCCCGCACCAGCGCTGGAGACTTTACTCATCGCGAAAGTAAACATGTGCTTTAGGGCTCTGAAAACAGATTAAAAAAATCCCGCCCCGAAGGAGAAGGATAAACATTGCTAAAATGTTAGCATTTGTGCAACTGCGCTCTGGGTGCTGGATACGGCCACGGCCGCAAGAGTTTCTTCCACGGCACGGGAAAGCGCCTGGGAGTTTCCCTGGGACCAGCTGGAGCAGGGAACGGATTTGTTTGGCATTCCCTGCCCTTACCAGCATAAACAGAGCCCCCATCTTCTGGGGCGAGCACGATAACCAGACAAAGAGCGGTCCCCACTTCAGGGATGGTTGCAAGATGGGTGCTGGCGGCTCCTTGGTCCCATCAGTCCATGTCTCACCATCCAGGAGACAGTTCTGGAAAGTGCCAACGTCCCGACCCGCTGCGGCTGGCCCCGTTTCCGGTGGGTCCCAACGGGGGTCATGAGGGGCTCCGGATGGGCGAGCACCCGATGGGTGCATCCCGGGGAGACCCCCATCCTCCTGGAGCCCCTGCAGGACTTCTCCTGGTCTGTGCGTCAAACCCACGCTTGGAGCTCGTCCCGCTCTCCTCCAAGGGACGCAGTAGAAAGTGGGGGAATGTGTATATGTAATCATAAAAAATCATAGCCCTCCGAAGGCTGGACCTTACGGCTTTTGCCGAGGGGCCCTCGGCCTCTCTGCGCCTCTCTCTGGGGCTAAAGATAGCCGTGTCTGCAGCTGAGCTGTGAATCAGGAGTAAAAAATGTGGGTCACCTCCTGTGCAAAGAAATGAACGGTTGCAGACTCATCTGCTCCTGACCTCATTTTGCTGGGTATGAATCAGGCCTCCAGCCCGACGGACCCCACAGCTGCTCCGGCCACGGCTCCCAAACCCCACGGCAGGCTTTCATTAGCGGCCTTTTGGGGCCGGTTTGCTGGGTTATAACGAATGGGTGTTAATTGAGGAAGAGTGCAGCATGGCTTTTTTCCGTGGGGACAGTGCCGGTGCTCAGAGCAGGGCCCCAAATGGTTAAACCGGCTCTTCCCACCCCGCCTGCGTGCACACGCGTGTGCACAACCACACGCCTGCTCTGCCTTGGCACCTGGCCCGTGCGGGGTGAACGTGGGCGCGTGTCTGTGTGCGAGCGCCGATGGGCACGTGGGCCGGAACGCGTCATCGTGGGTACGATGCACGGGTACGCGCAACCGGCTACCGACGCACCCATCCGCGGAAAACTGCTCATACGCTAACGCAGCCTCTCTTTTAAATATTTTTTCCTATCCCACTGTTGCAAAATCCACTCCTGTTCTTTCTCTGTTGAAGTAAAACCTGACATGGACTCCAAACCAGCTGCAAACCCTAAGGAGAAAGCAGGAGGCTGGCACCTGGGAGCCCTGAGCGGAGTCCTTGTCCCTGCCGCGTGCGCTCTCGGCGGAGTTGCTTTATTTTTCCGTACCTCGCTTGCCCCTCTTCCAAGTCGAGACTTAGGCAGCTTGTCTTTGCCTCCGAAGGTCAGCTCTGCTCCCGCGGCACAGAGCAAGAAGGTGAAGGCAGCAAGGTGACATCACCCGGGACGTGGGTGATATCGCCCGGGACGCGACTGCGTCGCACCGCCTCGTCTCCAGGGGACGTTTGATGCGGTGTCGCGGGCAAATAAGCGCTTGAACTGCTTCGCCCTCTGCCTGAGCGGTCTTTAAATAAAATAACGACGGCGGGAAATCTCAGTGCCGGAGGTGGATGGGCGCTTTCCTTCTTGCGTCCGCCTGCGCTAACAGGTCCGGCGCGGCAGAGGAGCGTTTCGCCCTCGTTCGGCAGATAAAACTGGAAGATGTTCGGAGTCGTACGTCGCAGCCTTGACCCGCAAACCCCAACAGCGCAAGTCACTCTTGGGTGGAGGCTGGGGCCGGCGCGCGCCGCGGCTTGCGTTGCCGCTCCCGTTCGGGTTTCGTTGCCCCGCGGAATTTCATCTTTCCAAACCCCGGAGTCAGGAAATAGTTAAACGCTACAGTATTTTGATTAGCAGAGCCTTAAAGTCAGTAAAAAAGACAGTCAGAGAGAACTATCAGGAGCATGCTAATGAAGTGAAGTCATCAGCAGACACCAGAGAAGTATTCATGCCTGCTCCACGCCGGACGGGTATCGCCGGATCTCAGCGAGGCGCATGCAGGTGGAGCGGGGCTTGCGGGGACCCGGGGCTCGGCCGTCCCGCTGGCTTCGCTCCCCTCCCTTTGGATATTGCAACGCTTTTCTTGGGATTTTTTTTTTTTTTTTTTTTTTTTCTTCACTGGGGCTTAATGATATTTCCAGCTCGGCAGGAGCTGCGGGAAGACTGGAGATAGTGCAGACTAGAAAGACAGCAAAGGGCAGCTCCCGGCTCCGCGGGAAAGGTGAGGGCGTTCTCTGGGAAACCCCTTGGGTTTCTCCCGATCACCGGCGGTTGGGCTGTGGAAATGCTGAGGGTGGGGAAAGGGGGATGTTTCTGGAAAGACGGTGGCGTTTCATGCTCGCTTCGCAACCGGAAAGTTTCCCGGGTGGCGTCCAGGGATGGCGATGTCCCGGCGAGCGCTGCCCCGGCCCCTGCGCCCAGGTAGGGACGTCCCGGGGCTGAGGGGCCGCTCCGGGAACAGCGAGTACGGCAGACCCCGGCTGCTTTCAGTCCTCAGCCTCGTGTCCCCCTTTGGAAATTACGTGGGCGGTTTGAATAGCATTTAAATAATTGTTCTTCTCTTCTGGAGCTTTGCAAAGAAACTGTGTCCGGGTTTTGTCATCCTTGCTCTTGGTGCCTGTGCGCGTTGGCATCAGCGGCTCGTAGGCTCAGGTCCTACCTTTTCTGTTTAAAAAATGGCTTTTTTGGAATAATTTAAAAACTTAGGACAGAACAAAGTTTTAGTTAAGCAGTTGCCTTAAGGCTAAACCCAGGAACTCTTATGCAGAGAAATCCACGCTGGAGCTGATGACTCGACCGTGCTGTTTAATTTACAGAAAGTCACACCATGAAAACATGCATTTTTGTTTATCGTAAATGGAAGGGAAATATGCAGAAGAGGTTTTGCTCCTAACCAGATGCCATTAACCCGTTCAAGATGCCGAGTCCCGGGGTCTGTTCCTGGGATGAGATGAGCACAGCTCACTTTGCAGCGGTTAGAAAGGAGCCGACGACTCAACGACGGCGTCGAGCTCAGCGCTCGTACGGACCCGCAGCCCGGCTTCAGGTCTGGCCCCAAATTTTGCGTTTTCTGCCTCACGGTAGTTTTAATTTTCCTCTTGCAGAAGCTTGTGTGCCCAGGCTTGTGAGGCTGACAGTGTGTTTCGAGGAAGACAGATGCTCGGCTTCTGGGTTTGTGTGAGCTCCCGCAATACCCCGCTCCTCATTGCGAATAATACGTCCTTAAAAAAAAAAAATCCCTTGATTTTATCCATATGGAAGTTAACATGATGTCAACATTAACTGAATTTTTGGGGCTTAGGGACTCCCAGCAAGATTGGCAAGACGATTACCTTTTTAATCCTACGTCAGATGTTGCCTCGTATCTCGTTATAGCTAGAAAATCTTGAAGCGAGTTACCCTGGAAGTGACAGTTCTCTGTTCAGCTCCGTCCCAGCCCAAAGCAGACCCCTGCAAACCCCCATCCCTGGGCGGTGCAGGGGCACGGGTGGGTGCCCGCGGGCCCACCTTCCTGGGAGGGTTTTCCCTTTGCAGGTGCATTCTGCCCCTTGCGCGTGGGCAAGGCACCGTTGTCCACGTGCATCGCGCGCCGGGGCGGCGTCTCGGCGAGCTCCTCGCGATGGACCCGGCTCTGCATCCCTGCTGCGCCTGGGGGCATCGCGCCGGCTTTTTTTTTCCTATTCCAAGCAGAGCTTTAATTAAATCAGAGAACATTCAAGGAGGATCGTCTCCTTTCCGAACTCCCTTGCCCTGCTCCCCATCCCCAGTGTCCTGTGTCCTGCCCGCGGTGGGTGCAAGCAGAGGACCCAGGGAAGGGCCTGGGGCACGGGCAGAGGTGGACAAGACCCTTGGCGAGGTCTCCTGGGTGCTGTGTCCCGCTTCTCCACAGCCCCCCCGAGCCCAACTTGCGGCTCCGGGTTCTCAGGGTGACCTTTCCTTAAAACCCCCCAGATAGTTTAAAGCGATGAGGCAGAGATTTACTTTGCGTGCCCTCCCAGCCGGCTGCCAGCAGGGCTGATGGCTGTACTGAGCAGCCCAAGAAAAAAGAGAAAGAAACTAAAATTGCCAATTCCTCTTTTTTGTTGAGGGTAGGAGTTGAGCCTCATGCTCAGCAGCGGGTCCAGGCGCGGCCGTGCCGGTTGCAGGTAACAAAGCTTGGCCATCAGCCTGGCTCCGGCTGCCTTCGATGGGAGACGGGAGCGTGTTTGTGAACCTGGAGCACACTTCGTCCCACCACGGCCGTGGATTTTGTCTGTCTCCCAAGCCCCGTTTCAGCTCCAGTTGCACCGTAACTGGCTGGTTGTGCGTCCAGTGCAAACAAACCAGTAACTGGTTGCGTTGTTCTGATTTTTGCTGCGGATTTTGGGGGACTGCAGCATTCAGGGACCTGAAAGTGGGAGCTGCCCGCAGATCCCAAGGGCTTTAAACACCCTTGGCTCCTCCGCCCTTCCACTTTGGCCGGCTGGCCTTGGAGGAGAAAGGTGTTAAAGGGCCCATGACCCACTACTAAGCAACAGTTACCAACAACCTCAAGCAAATAAAATGCGTGCAATTATGAAAACAGGGGAACGGCAGCCGATTCCCAGCATCTCTGCGGTGTGAGTCAGTAGTGCGCGTCGGCTGCTCCCTGCTCGTTCCTAGATGACAGCATCCACACATCAAATCTGCCGGCCCTTGGAGATTAGACAGCCCCGATTATTTATGGCCGTTGCAAATAATATGGATTTCTTCTGGCTGCTAGATAGCCTGAGCGAGAAGCTGGGATTTACGGGTTTCTGTTCTTAAGACTTTTTTTTTTTTTTTTTAAAATGCTTGTTTACGGAATGTTTCAATGCTGTGTGCTGTTTCTCTGTGCGTTTTGGGCTGGAACTTTCACCCCAGTGCAGCTCATTGCAGGACAGGTCATTGAGCCTTGACCGTGCACCACCTAAGAGAGAGGGAAATTCAGCCGATGAAGGGACGTGTTATCCCAGCGGTGTTGGTTTTTGTGCAGATCCCCAGGATCTGAGTTGCTCAGGGAATTTTCCGGGAAGTCCTGCAGCAGCTGGCTGAGCGATCCTGGGGAGATGTGTGGGCTCCATCCAAAGGTGGGAAACCAGGAATCACTTTGGGAGGTGCCCATCCCACCACTGAGGTTCAAGGGAACACTGAGCAAGCACAAAGCCAACATTTACTCTGCAAACCTCTGGAAAAAAAAAAAAAGTGGGTTTATCCAGTGCAGTGTTTCCAAGGTGGCTTTCCCAGGGTGGCCATGCTGCTGCTGGAAAGGCTGGAAACCATGGCTCGAGCGAAGGCATTTTACACGTGTGAGTGGATTTATTTCGGCTCTGAGCCGTTGCTCTCCGGCACTACGTAATTAACCGTATGGGCAGATGTCAGGCCATCCGAGCTCGTCCGCGTTCTCCGGCTCCCGTGGCGAGTTGTGCTGCCGTAACCTGTCAGGGTTTGGGGACGGCGAGGTGTTGCTGCAAGGAACAGCGCGTGTGTGGGAGCCTGGCAGTCCCTGATTGGGCTGGTTTGCCATCCCGTGGGCTGTGTCGCGGCTTTTCAGCGATGCCGGTTGCCATGGAAAGGTGAGGATGGGATTTGGGGTTGGCAGAGGGGCCCGGCTCCCGAGCCCTGCTGCAGTTTGGTTGTGACCTTAGATGACTCCTGTCTCTGCAGGATGGGTGTCTTGGGCTGTGTTGTGGGTTAGCCAGCAAAACACAGATACTTGCAAGAGAGTCACTGAAGAGAGGCAGAAAGTCAGGGAAATCCCTCGAAGAAGAGAAACGGAGCTGCTTTTCCCAACCTGCTTTTAAACGCATCCTACAGCCCATCTCACCTCACCCTGGGATTTGCTTTCTTCACCTGAAAATTATCAGCGTTTTTCCTCTTGCTGGTCTTCGCCGTGCCTGTGGATGCTCCCTCGCATTTCCAGCCTCCGCTGCTCCAAGACCTGCTGCGGAACCCTTGAATTTGTGGCCGTCGCCTCCACAGCGCTCGCTTTTTTTTTTGCACAGGCAGCACTTGTTAAAAGGATGGAGCCCATCACCCCGGTACCATCTGAGCCCAGTTGTCCCCTGTCGTCTGGCATCACCGGTGCCCCGCGAGCCCAGCCGGCTGCGGTGCCGAGAGCCGTGGGGGCTTTGCTGAGCAGCGGCATTGGTCTGCGGGAACGCGGCACTGCTCTGTGATGCGCTCAACACATCCTGGCCTGCGGGCATCTCCTGCACGGCGAGGGCAAGGCTGGAAGGAGCTTCTCCCTGAGCTTCCACCTTTCCTTTGGAAGGATGGAGAGTATGAGCCCCGGTGTCTGCCCTGGCACTGCTGCCTCCGTCACCACGGCCTTGGTCCCCTCTGCGCCCCTGCTCCCTGTGCTGCATCCCTCGGGGAGGTGCACGAAGCAATCCCTGCGTGCACAGCATCCAGCTCGGTTCCCTCGGAGATGAGGAATTGCTCTGGCGAGGCACCTTCCCCGCTACTCCAGTGCCTTGGCTGCACACGGATCCCTGCGCACCTCACGCTCCGACCCGAGCAGCGCAGGTACCTGCCATGGGTGGAAGTCATTCTGCGAGGCGAATCTTTGCTTTGCGGCAGGAATTTTCCCCTCTGCTTGAGACAATAAATACCCTTGCCGTGTCCCAGGTCCCTGCATCTTAACTGCAACCCCTGTGCCCGCAACCGTGGGACGATGCCCCTTCCCCAAAGCATCCTGTCCTTGCCAGCCTGACTTTCTTCTGCGCCTCAAAGCTCAAGGGAAACATGCGCTTCCAGAGGATGGGAATTTTTGTCCCTTGCCTAGATTCAAAGAGAATGGGAAGAGAGGCTTTGGCTTGCATTTGTTTTAATTAAAGCGAAGGGGAAAGCTTGCGTTCATTTCAAAGGCCTCCTCGGGGGCTCACGAGGCTCCAAGCGCGGATTTCTGACAGCAGCCGGCTTTTTGGGGCTGGGAGCTGAAGTCCTGGAGTACAACATCGCCACCTGTTTGCCACAGGCGAAGATACAGCAGGATAAATCCCGGCAGGATAAATCCCGACAGGATAAATCCCACCAGGATGCACCCCAGCAGGATGCATCCCATCGGCATGCAACCCACCAGGATGAACCCCATTGGGATATATCCCATTGGGATGCAACCCACCAGGATGAACCTCATCGAGATGCAACCCACCAGGATGCACGCCACCAGAATAAATCCCAGCAGGATGCACGCCATCAGGATACATCCCATCGGGATGCACCCCATTGAGATGCAACCACATCGAGATGCAACTGGGGAGTGCGCTGCTGTGCTGGTGCCACATTTGCTGCTCCGGACTGTTGGACCTCCTGCTTTCACCTCCACCCGCACGTGCTTCCCTGGAGCCCTTCGCTGCAAGGCTATTAATGTGCTTTTTTTTCTTCCCCATCCACGTCAGGAGGTTTAAACAAACCTCTGGAGCCTGACATGAGCAAGACTAAGTCAGCAAGACCGGGACATCACTGAGCTGCATGTGATGGGATGGCCTGCAAACCATCGGGACCTGAGCGAGTGCCTGTGCACTACCTTCAAGCCGGTGTAGCAGCTGCATCCTCCTGGGAGGCTGGAAGATCTGCTCTGCAGTGGCAGCTGGGAAGTGCAGAGAGCTGGAGGAAGCGGGGCTGAGCTGCTGGTGAGGGGTTCACCCTGCTTCTCACTCTTCCGTGAGCAAAGCTCCTTTGAGGGGCTTTCTCCTTCCAAAGTGCTCCCAGGGACCGGGGCCAGGTAGCTGAATTAAGCCAGGGCGCAGGCTGCGTCGTGGTGGAGTCGGTTTGCTGTGAAATGCAGGGTCTGCTCCCCAAAACCGGTTGCTTCTGCTGGAAAATCTCTATTTGGGAAGATGCCGTGGGAAGAGCAGGTGGAGGGTTTGGGCCAGCTGGAGCAAGAGTAGGGCTGGGCATCAGGGCTCTGGGCTCACACATCTCACTGCGTTTGTTTTGATGGATTGCATTGGTTTTTGGTGGATTGCATTGGTTTTTGGTGTATTTCATTGGTTTTTGGTGGATCGCATTGCTTTTTGGTGGATTGCATTGTTTTTTGGTGGATTACATTGGTTTTTGGTGGATCGCGTTGGTTTTTGGTGTATCATGTTGGTTTTTGGTGGATTGCATTGGTTTTGGTGGATCGCCTCGGTTTTCAGTGGATATTTAGGATACCTGGCAGTAGGACCCATGTGTATGTTGGGTTTATCCTCCTCCACCTCAATGCTATAAGCTGTTTCCCGCCTACACAATGCGTAGGGGCCGTTCACATCCTTTTTGTGCCTACACACTGCGCAAGGGGCATTCAGATACTTTGGGCAAATGCTCCCCCCGTTTCCATGAACAGCGCGTGCATGGATTAAGTGTCAGGCTTTTGCTTGAAAGAAGCCTTCTAGGAAATGACTCAACGAGACGTTTGCGTGTTTAAATTTGTTGGGATTTGAAATATTTAGATTATACTTATGAATATTGGCGTTTAAGGGGAGGATGGGGGGGGTTGAAAGCCCTGGCTGCTGTTTGCAGGAGGGGGATGCGTGCGCACATTCTCACTTGCATGTGCACGCACGCAAACCCCTTCTCCCTCAGAAAGTGCTCGTGGGAAGGAGCCAGCATAGATTGTTCCATTAATGGGGATTTATAGCACAAATCTGCTACTGTTTTGTCAAGACAAACAGAAATAAGTGGGCTTTTAGTGCTGGGAAAGCTGGCCCTGCGGCTGCGGGCTGTTTACTAGCAAAGGGCAGCTGCTCCGCAAGGGCTGCAGAGGGAATAATAAACGGCAGAAGATGGAGACGAGAAGAAACAGGATTTGATGAAGGAAGAAACAAGATTGGGGGCATGGGCTCCAGTCCCTTACCTAAACTCAGCTGAGCACGTTTTCTCCCTGAAAATCTTTGTTGGTGAGCTCGCTGCTCGTTTTCCCCTTCGCTGTGTGTTTCGAAAGCCACCTTCTGCTCCAAAAGATGTGTCAGTGTTTGTCAAAATGTAAATAACGCTCTGTGCCTTGGCTGCCCTCAGCGGAGAGCGAGCGTCGCCGTGGGTCCAGCTGCTGAGTGATGGAGGGAGGTCCTTCTCCCCCGGGAGGTGGGGAGATGCTGGGCTGTCCTGCTTCTCTTCAGAAAAACGTGTAAAAAGGGTCTCAGCCCCTGGGGCTGCTCCAGGATAACGCAGGCAGGATGCCGCGGTGGTGGAGGACGTGAGCAGGTTGGGCGTGGACGTGGTGAGATGTGTTTGGGGAGAGATGCCCAAAAGTGGGGTCCGGTGCGATGTGGGGCTGCAGGGCTCCTGTCTCCAGCTTCCCGTGTGGTTTTTGTGTGGCTGAAACGAACTTGTCTTCCTTCGTTTTATGTGATTTAGATTTGTTTTTCCATGGTTTTGAAACCTCTTGGGAGCGTTGGCCAAAGCCATGCTCCGGATGGCTCTCCCAATGTTTCACTAGGCTTGGGTCTGCGTACCGGCAGAAATCCGGCTTTTCTGGGCAAAGCTGTCGTACTCCCCACACGCCCCTTCCTTGTCCCACCACAGCGGGGTGAGAGACCTTTCTCCTCTTCTTGGAGAATATTGTCTGGGTTGTTTTTTTTTTCTCTGTATCCTGCATATCCCAGCTTTGTGAAGCATCTCGGGGGGCATCTGCAGCTGGCAAAACACAGCGCTGTCACCCTTCTGCCCTCCATGGGAGACGAGTGGCCTTGGGAGCGTGGGTGACAGTTGGGGACAGGTCGATTCCTGACCCGTGGCTGGGCTGGAGTCGGAGGTGTGAGGTTATTGGAAGGCGCTTGTTTGTGTTGAGCGTGAATACCGAATTGTTCTCCCCGCGCTGGTCGTTATTATGCAAAGCCAAGTCCTAAAAAAATATTGAATTTCCTCTCCCATAATTTTGAGGAAAAACACTTACCCAGCGTTAGGCAGTGATTGTGAGGTGGCTTTTCATCTCAACGCGCAGGGGAGCTGCCCGAGCATCTCGGGGTGAGGCTGCAGCCCTGCGACGAGCACAGAGAGGAGCCGGCTGCAGACCCAGGCAGCAACCTTGTCCTCCTCTTAGTCTTAAAAAAAAAAAAAAAATTAATGTATATGCAGCTTGAAAGTGTGTGAAAAGATTCTTTTTATTCGCATGCTCAAGCAAAATCCAGGCTGAGCTGCTGTGTCTGCAAGAAGACTTTAAAGAGGGTCTGTGCGCTTGGTGTGAGAGGGAGCCGGGATGGAGAGGGGGGCGGGCGGAAGCCTGAATGGCCTTAAGAGAAATTTGGGAAAGTTTATGGCTGTGGTGACATTGGAGATGCAGTGGGATAGGGGCAGGATTGGTCCCAGGTCCCCAGTGCGTCGCTGTGGCCGTGGCAGGGCTCGGGCAGGCGTGTGTCCATCCAGACGCAGCACGGTGATTCTGGGGTGCTGCCTGCAGGACCTGGGGATGTCCCGGTCAAAAACAGGTAGAAGAAGAAGATGGTGTTCCCTCCTTCATTATTCTTGTTCAATTCAAAATGCGAAAAAGAAAAGAAAAACGATTAAACTCCAGCTGGGTTTGTGGTGACAGCCCCTGGGCAGGTGATTGCCCACAGTGGCAGGAGCTGGGTGCCAGGCTCCGGGACACCCCATGGCTGTGCCCTGCGGAGGGTGTTGCCGGCCTCCCAGAGCCTTCCCAGCTCTTCTTTGCGGAGGACACCCAGAAACAGAGATCCACATCAGGAATCCCATGGCACAGATGGAAATGCAGCAGCGGGTATGGCTGTGCCACGGCCACCGTGGGTGCTAAACCCACCAAAAACATCGATCCTCCTCTTGCTCTGCTTTCTGCACCGCTCACCTCACCTGCATCCACAGCCCTCCGCCTCCCCGCTCCTGGCCGGGCTCATGCCGGTTGCAGTGGTGCTGGAGGCCGATGGCCCAGGTCCTACCACCAGCACGGGATGCTGCATCCCAGTAGCCTCAGACAAGGGCTGATGCTGGTGGCACTGGAAAGGGAGTGAGGAACCTGGCTCTGGCTGAGCTGCATCCCAGCTGGATGCTCCCCAAAAGGTACAGGGAAGGGCTCAGCGACGCGCAGCTGCCTCCGAGATGCCGGTTTTGGCGGAATCACAAATCTTTCCCCATCTACATAGCCAGAAAATCGACCCCTTGAGTTTCATATCTGCAAGGTCAAAACAGTGCCGCGTTGAGCGATGAGCGGCGTGTCTGTGCGGGGAAGGGGACAGGAGGATGCACCGGCCGCTCCCCAGGCGCCCAGCTGGCACTCGCCTCCCGCATCGTGCCAGAGAGGGAACATCATGCTTCTAGCAGGCGTCACGCCTCTTTCCAAACCAAATATGAGCCTGGCGCTGGGGAGAGCTGCAAAGCTGGCAGCGGGCAAGGCAGGGCTGCGGGACCCGTGCCAGCCCACAGCGGTCCCCCTCAGCTCAGCCAGTGCCACCAGTCCCTCCGGGCGACGTTTCGCTCCTGCCCATTGCCAGGTTTTGCTCGGTTTCTCGCCCCTGGGCGCAAAGTTGCAGATTTTTGGCTCAGCAGGAGAAGAGGCAAGGTGAGCTTTGATTGTTTTTCTTAGAGTTAAAAAAGGAAGCTTTAAAGCAGACGTTCCTACGCGCCCCCAGCCTCGTCTGCACGTCGCCACCGTGCCAGCAAAATCCTCGCGTCGACCCGTCAGCTCCCGGCTGCTGAGAGCCGGCGTTGCCCAGCAGCCAAATCCCGGCTCCGTGCTGAAGCCGATGGGGCTTCTGCTGCTCTAAGGGCATCCACCCCCAGCTCTGGGTGCAAATACACTTGTGTCAGCAGAGATATGAGAAAGGAAAATCCAAGTCTGACCTCGTGTTGTTGCTGTAGGGTGAAGAGCGGTGTGTCCTCTGAGCCAAGACCCCACATAACGCTTCTCGGTTGAGCCCGCGACCGTTCCAGCTGGTCTAACCTTGGGATTCCCCCTTTGGCATCACTGGCTCTTGGGGGAACGTCACCCGTCTGGGCGACAAAACCATCACTCTGGTCCTGGGTTGGTGCCTTCAGTCATCACAAGCTGCTCCAAGTGTCCGGTGACTTGGAAGGAGCAGCAGGACCGTGCTTCTATTTAATCTGGCTCTTGCGTTTGGAAGCGTCACTCCTCTACAGCTGCTTCATCGTCCGCTTCCGCGCACTGGGTTTAGGCGTAGGCTCACTGCCGCTGGAAACAGAGATGGTTGGTGTGCCCCAACCCTGCGCCCCGGCTGGGTGATAGCAGCCCCGTCGCAGGCGCAGGGGAGGTTTTGATGGATGTTGTTGGTCAACAGAGGTGTTCCAGGTCCAGCTTTTGACAATCTGGCACTTTTTGGCGGTGCAAAAGTGCCTGTTTGCAGGGAAAGCGGAGGATGTGAAGCCCCGGCGGGGGACAGCGCGTGCCTCCCATCCACATCTGGCCCCCTGGAAGCAATAACGGCGAGCGTCTGGTGCGCGGGAGCTGCAGATGTTCAGCAAGGAGAAATGTCAGAGATGCTTTGAGATAAGGAGCCAGAAATGCACAATGACGTGGGGAGGGTGCCCAGCAAGGCTGGGAGAGCTGCTGTGGGGCAGAGCCTCGTCTACACCCCCTCTCCTTCCTGGAAAAACCCTGTCGTGTTCCTCAGGAGCCTCCTTTAAGCAGTGAAATGGGGGATTTCTGCACACCTCGTGCAGCCCGGCGGCGGGCTGAGCTGGTGAAGCTGCTGCTGGCAGTGCAGGATGAAGGCTCGGTTTGGGATTCCTCGCCCTGTTCCTGTGACCGTTCTGTCCCCAGCGGAGCCATTGGCCATTCACCCAAATGAATTTATCCAGAGCTGGCCCAGGGGTCCAGGACGTCAGCGCCGGGTTAGGTACCAGCACAGCATCCCTTCTCCCTCCCGCGGCCAAAGGCACGTGGCTCCTGGCACTCGTGCCTCAGTTTCCCCGTCCATAAAGGGGATGGGAGTACTGGGAGTACTCAGGATGGCTGGCACGTCCCTGGCCGCGCTGCTCAACCCGGGGCTGACAGTGACCTATTTACCTACGGCAGAACTTTCTGCTCCACTTATTTGACCCGGCACCTTTCTGTTTGCTTAAAACCGGGAACGCTTCCTCTCGGCCAAGCCGGGCGCGCACGCAGGTATGTTTGCCCAAGAGACAGACCGCCGCTCTGTGCATCCCCGGCTCTCCGCCTCCGAGGAATTCGGACCCTTTCGCTGCAATCCCATGGCAAAATTCACCCTGAAAAGCTTCCCCGTTTTTTCTTCACCCCCTTCTCCTCATCCCTCTCAACCCGCGCGGCCGGCATCTCTGGGACAGGCAGTGCCGGAGAGTAGAAAGGTGACATTGTTCTGCCCTGGAAGGCCGTCAGCATCCCAGCTCCGCGGCTCTGTAGCTGCCTCAGTCATGCATGTTTGCATATGTTAAAAATATTTAGTCCACTGCTAAAAAAAATATTATGCCCAAGATCTGGGGCCAGCTAAATATAATGCCATCTATGTGTCCGTGGCGCTGCGTGCCGGAGGCACAGAGGGGTACTATTTGCCTTCGGAGCGCTCCTCGGCTGCGAGCAGGGATGCCGGGAGTGATCCCGATGCCGATGGCTGCCAGAAATGCTTTTTTCCCCCCTTGGAGAGGGATCTGGGGCAAGGAAAGCTCGTTGCTGGGGCGTGGGTTGTGGCGGTGCAGCGTGATGCTCGTGTTGGGGCACATCACCCGTGCCTGGGCGGCTTCGGCGGCTGCGGGCAGGGATGCACAGGGCGAGGAGGGAAAAAAAGCTCAAAAAAAGCTGTAAGAAAAAGTCATAAAAATGAAAGAGCGGAGTGGGTGAATTCCTGGATTCGCAGCCAGTGGGATGGGCACAGCGCAGGGATGAGCCGGGGATGGCTCCTCAAAGACTCGCGGCGTGGACACGGGCTACGTCGGAGAGGGCTGAGACCTCCCCAACTCATTTCACGCGCGCTGCGGATCATACTGAGGGCAGGTTACGGCTGCTGCTGACCTCACCCAGGCTTTTGCTCGTGGCCTGGAGGCACCCAGTGCTGCTCGGGCCGGGGAGAAGCTTCCAGATACGTTTTGTAGAAATCATTTCAAGCCAGCTGAGAGTGTGGGAGGCAAAACATTTCCCTGTAGTACTCTCCCCCCGTGAGGGGCAGGAGAAAAGAGTTTGTTCTGGCCGCAGGAGGAAGACAACGGGGAGTAAGGCCACGGGATTTTTGTGCAGGAGCATTAAGGAACCATTTCCTCTGCTTTTTTCCCTTATATATTTATTTTTAGAGTGGGAAAAGGGGCTGGAGGGGAGTGTGGAGGTGAAATAATCCCGGGGCAGGGAGTGTGAAGGAATCTATAGCCCGTCCTTTTTCTTTTTTGCCTTTCTTTTATTATTTTTTTTTATTTTTTTCCCCCCTTTGCAAGTGTTTGGAGAGGCAGGGGAGCGGGGGCTCCGGACACTACGCCCATTCATGGCTCGGCTGGGGGCGTGTGGGGCGCGTGGCTGGGTGGGAACGCACCGCGCCGGAGAGGAGAAGAATTTGTTCACAATGTAGAGCGGGGTAAAATAGGCTGGTTGTCTGAGGGGGGATGTAGCATAATGTATAGAAGTGCAAGCATCAATAAGTCTATTTATTAGCGGAGCCTTTTGCTGAGCAGGGCTGTGAATAAACTATACAGCTCGCACAAAAATGTAAATGTTAGTGATCCCTTGGAGACATAATTACAGGAAAAAATAAGGACAGCTTTTCAGCTTTTGGGAAGCCAGCCTGCGCCGTCCCCTTTCTGACTGCAGATGCACGGGTTATTTTCCTGCCGTGGGGTGTCTGCGCCCGGCGTGGCGCGTCCCCCCTCTTGCAGCTCCTCCATCGCCCTCCCTGCCCCACTCGTTAACGGAAAGTCGCGTCTCCGCGTCCCGCGAAACGTCTTCCCCGCCCGCTTTGGTGCGCGGAGCTCTTGAATTCCTCAAGCTTGTGTGCCGCTGGCTCCCCTGGACCACAGTGAAAGGTTTCATTCATCCCTCCTCTGCTGCCTTCTAGAGTTACCACACCCTGGGCCTCCGCTCCGCAGCTCCTCGCTGTTTTCCTTTCATTAGCAGGATTCCCAGATTGAATGGCTGCGAAGGGCTGGGAAGAGATGCTCCAGCCCTATTAGCGTAAGGGCTCTGCAAATACCTGCCCCGCGCGCTCCTGCCCTTTGCCGTGAGCTCTGCGGAGCCACAAAGCCAAAATCTTTGGGGTTTGGGTTTTTTTTCCTAAAGGGCTGCCATAAAAGCAGCTTTAAGTGCTGCCCCACCTGCCCCGTGCCTCAGTTTCCCATTTCCACCCACCACAGCGATGAGTTTGCAGCACTTTCCGCAAGCTGCCCACCCCGGGGACCCCTGGGAAGATGCTTCGGGATCTTCTGGTGCTTTTTTGGCTGCACCCAAGCCACGGCAGCACTCCGAGGGCACGCGTCGGGACTGCGGCGTAGTACACACGCGTGCCTTGAGTACCGTAGCTGCCGCCATATGGGTTGGCTGCCCTTGCCCTCTGCACCCGTGCGAGCGTGTGATGAGAAGAAACCCATCTTCTCATGGTGGACAGAAGAAACCCATCACAGCCACAGGGCAGACGGGAGCGGGTCTCCCTGGGCAGAAAGCGGTTTTTGGTCGACGTCAGCTTTTCTTTTAGGAGTCAAGCGATTCAGCAAGGCTTTAGCGGAGTGAGATTAGAGGAGAGCGAGAAAATGAGTTTCGAGGAAATCCGTGCTGGGACACAGAGGGTCACAGAAGGGTTACGGTGAGGGAATTTGCTTTGGGAAGGAAGAGCAAGGCACCGTGGAGCAGCCGCGGCTTTCGCCACCCCCTCTGCCACCCACCAGATGAGATCAGCCCACAGCCCTGGCCCGGCTCTCTTACTGAGCTGCCTCTTTTATGGATGAGCTGGGGAAGCAAATTAACTTTTGATAAGTTTTTCAAGGGACAAGCTTTTTCACGGAAATTTGTAGCAAGATGTTAGCTTCACATTGACCATCTACCATCCACAGCGATGTTGAACCTTGGTTGGTTTTTGACCTTTTGCAATTATTCTGTTAGTAGCAGAGATTCATCTGGGGTGAATTTTAAGTTTCCTGATCTCTGATTTATATCTTCAGTTCCCATTCTTGGAGGCCTCACAAGTAGCTCAGAGGCCTGGGTGACACATTGCGTTTGACCAAAGCCCTTTGAAGCCAGCCAGGCTCTTCAGAGGTGCCGTCCCCGAGTCTCATGGTGCTGCCGTCTTTGGATCACTCTTCCCTTTCATCTGATGCCGGTGATTGTCTTTGCTCTGTGGAAGGGTGCAAATACAAAGGTGGGGACCCCAGGTGATGAGCACCCAAGTAGAAAAGGGGGTTGGAGAGGTGCCATCTCTTCATAGAATGATAGGATCTTTGAGGTTGGAAAAGACCTCCAAGATCATCAAGTCCAACCATCACCACCAGTAGTGGTGAGCCCTTCTGCTGCCCAGGACCCCATAGACATTCCCCATGGCTTGGCTTGTCTCCAGCAAACCCAGATGTGGTGGGAACAGTGTTGGCTCCTTCTGTCCTACCTTGTGTCCCCACAAATACACTTCTAACAACGCTGGTACCTGCTGTGAGCTGGGGATTTGAAATCTGCCTTGCAAGCCCCATTGGACTTGAAATCAAAAGCGTTTACAGCTACGTAATCTCCTCTTCTCGTTGAGTGGCCCGTTTGATTCGCTGCTACCTGGCTGGATCACCCAGTCTGGAGCCACCATTCATAAATGTCCCGTGAGTCCCCGCAGCCGGGTCTGCAGCCTGGTTTTGCATCAGTGCTCTCGATGGAGGGGTGTGGAACAATCTCCCTTACCTTGGACTCTGATTTCGAGCCTGTAGTCGCTTGGATTGTGGTTTTGAGGAGCCTGAAATGAAGAACAAGCAGATGGCAAAGATAAGCGACACTGCCTGCAAAGTTCCCGGCCATGAATCGGCTTCTGGCTTTGTCTCTGAGGTTGAGCCCTCTGCACCTTCCTTGGGACCATCTCGTGCAAGGGCTTGGCCAGCCGGCGCTCTCCAAAGCCGTGCAGGTCAGAGTTGTGGGTTCGGATCAGGATCAGACATCCCTGATGTGTGCTGCAGTCAGACCAACGTCTGGCTTCACCCCACCACGTGAGCGGACACTGCAGCAGCAAGATGCTGAAGGCCTTTGGCTAAAAGGGGGAAAATCTTCTATCCAATCTTCCAACACTACAGTATATTAATAATATATAATTAATATATACTTACAATCTTATACCATTAAAAATAAGCGTGCAGCCAACTGCACTTGGTTGAAAACATCATTTTCTTGTATATAAGATGAAAACGTTTTCAAGCCCACCTGATTTCCAGGAAATCTGGAAGAGGAAATCCAGTGTGGGGAAGAACTGGGCACTCTGGTCCTGATCTCGAATGCAGCAAATGATGATGGGGTCATCACCTGGGGAAAAAAACGTTATTCCTGGGTCTGAAAGGGAATTCTGAGGCCTCCAAACAATGGGATGGGTTTTATTTTAGTGCAGTCACATACGTATTTTAAGCCACGTTTATTAGCAAAGTGCTTCATGCAGAGAGATGCACCTGGGTTTGATTTACGTCACATGAGAAACGTCTTGGCCAAGGCAAAAAGCACGGAACTGGGGAGGGGGGGGGGAACGAAACTAAATTTTTCTTTTATTGTGCATAATGAGATGTTTGCGCTGTGACAATTATATAAGTGGTTTCGTCTTAGTGGGTTCAAAACAAATCTATGAATACAGCGTGTATTTTAAAATTCATTGTTTGAATGAGTCTTCTAAAAAAGTCCCTGTCCGGGAGCCAGAGCCGGCTCGTTGTCAGACCGGGTTCAGGCCATGGTAGCTCCCAGTTCCTCTGGACTTACCTCAGGAGCTAAACTGGGCCTTTCTCCTCCTTCATCCCTCCTTCTGGATGCGCCCACTCTGTTGGGGACCGCGTGTAACATTTTGCGGTGATTTTTGACCAACAGATGCGGAAGGCCAGCATGTTGGGACGCTTCTTGCTGGAATACTGCATGCTACGGATGGACATGCAGGGATGGTTTGGGGTGTTTTCCCCGAGGATAGGTGTGATGTAAAAAGCCACGCATGTGCTTACCTTCAAAACTCAAAAGCCAAGCCCGTGCCGAAGCCATGGCAGCACTGGGAGATGGTGGGAGACGGGATGTGTGGACCAGTTGACCCATGTGGAGCTGTGTTCAGGCTTGGTGGAACAGGCTGGAGGCAAGCCACAGCTTTTTCAGCCCTTTAGATCTGGTTTTCGTCAAAATAGGCCTTCACTGAAATTGCACAGGCCTTTGGAGAGCTTTTGATCCAAAGTGGTGTGTGTTATTCTGTACTGTGTTTCCGTAGGGTGGTGGACGTCATGAGGGGAAAGCCATGGATGGGAGGTTGCCCATGCCGTGTGAAGGGCACAGCCATAACCCAGTGATGCCAAGAAATATTTGTTCGCTTTTGGGGCTGAAAAGAAAAAAAAAAAAGATGTTAAATATGAGTAATTCAAAACCGTGCAAGCTTTATTGCAAGCAACGTCAAGAGTTGGTGTAGGTCCACCATTGCGCTCCGCAGATTGACTTCTCAAAGGCAGCTTGCAGGCGTCGCTGGAAAGAAGCGTGTGCTCTTCCAGGGGCTGCTCCCTCCGGAGCTGCCTGGATGGCATCCCATCCAGGGGTTTTACTGCGGCTCCGCCTGATCGCCGGGATGAGCCGGCAGCTCGCTCTCTGCCCTCACGGAGCTTCAGAAATCCTCGGCGCGTCGTGAAAAGCGTCAGTCGGTCTCGCGCTGTGGAAAGCCGCGTCGACCTTCAAGCGGGGTTTCAAATATTGTACCTGCTGCTGTCAGAGAGCAAGGCCGATAATCCTCCCCGCTTTTTATCCTTACAAATTGGGAGAATGCTGCTTTTTTTATTATTTTTGTAATTTTTTATTTTTTTTTAACATGAGGCATGAGCAGACCTGATCCCAGATTGGGGGAAAAAGCAGCCAAACCCTCCCCGCACCGGCGGAGCCGCGGGCGGGAGCAGCCCAGCGGTTTGCCAGCGCAGGGGCCTGATCCTGCTCTGCCTCCGGGGCGGCGCGGTGGCTCTGGATTTACTCCAGCGTAACCGGGAGCGGGCTGCCGGCGGGGAGGATGCGTGCCTTTGATATTGTAACCCAAAACTGGCAGCTTTCCCCGCTCTGGCAAGAGTTGAGAAACATTGCCATATGAGCTGGTTTTCCAGAGAGGCCTGAAAATGCAATCTATTATCTGATAGTTTGTAGCAGCTTTTTTAATTAAGGCTTTGGCTAACGGGCTGATTAAAGAGGTGTGTGGGTTTTTTGTCCTTAGGGACTTGGCACATCCCCGCCTCTGTCACCCTTCTGCAGCTCCAAAACTCACTTTTCCTCCCGTGTCATATTCCCAGCGAAGCCTTTTTTTTTTTTTTTCCCTTTTCTATCCTTTTTTTTTTTTTTCTCTCCCCTACCAGAGGTGCAGATAAATCATTATAGCCTCCACTCAGCTTGTCTCCTTCTCCCCGTAGCCCAACTTCTGTGCGCTACTGGCTGGTGCGGCGCGGAGGGGGCGTGAGCAGCACGGCTCCGTGCCTGTGGTCAGTAATGAAGACTTCTTCTCTCTTTTTTTATACACAGATTACGGAGGAACTGCACGGGGCCAGGCGGCAGCAGCTCTTAATTCCCCGACTTCTTTTTAATTTTTCAACCCTCGCCGAGGAGAACGCAGCCTTCCCCTCCGGCCGGCGTGCGATGAGGTGAGTAAGCAGACTTTTGTCATTTAAGGCTTGCTCCCTGGTGTCACGTCAATCCGATTTTTGTCGGGTGGAAGGACGGGGATGGGGGAAAGGAGAGGGTGCTGCGTGCCACATGTCAGCGCTGGGGGTTTAATGCCTGCGCTCCAGCGATTTCCCGGCGTTGCTTCGCCTCCGTAACGTGCCTCGCTGAAGGCTTCTGAGTTTTTGCACCGCAAAGTCCCTTGAATGCAACTTTTCTCCCCTTTCTGGCTCATTCAATGACTCAACGAGGTTTGTCAGAGGTTTGTTTTTTTTAAAAAAAAAAAAGAAGATGCTCCTTCGCTGGGCTATTTGTGTCATCCCGGAACTTCGAAAGAAAAATCAGTGCCGTCCCTTTTCCCCAGCCCATCAAGGCAGAAGCATCCCCCGAACCCACGCCGGGACCCCCCTCCGCGGGCTGGGGGCTGCTCCCGGGACCCCCGCGCTCCGCTCTGCTCGTGTTCCCCCCTCCAGGATCCCACCTCTCCCGGGCCAGAAGGAGTTAATCCACCCCCCCGCCCCCCAACTTCAGCTGCAAAAAATATGAAGTGAGGATAGATCTGCTCA
>JAAGAY010141726.1:0-50729 GCA_011801015.1 Ardeotis arabs | reverse complement strand
TTTTTTTTTTCCCCTCTCCCCCACCCCCGCCCTTTAACCCTTCGGCCGGTGCTCGCAGCCTCCCGGGTGGATTTACCACCCCGCGTGCGTGGCAGAGAGTCACAGACACGCGTGGGCTGCTGGCATCTCCCCACCCATTTGCTCCCACCCCCATCCCATTCCCGGGATGCGCATTCCCCCGGGGTGTGGGGGGCGGGGGGGAACCTCGGTGGGGACCGGCGGAGCGGGGTCGCGAACCAGCTGTCTGTCACCTGGGGTGGCTGAGCTTTTTTGGGGGGGTACTTTAACCCCTTTTGCTTGGCCGCCGAAGAAAAGCACTGCGGCCGCTTTAAGGCAGAAGTCCCTTTAAGTGACTTTCCATTTGCTGCTTTGGAGAGCTGAGAATTTGGTTTCCCAGATTTCCTTTTGAATTGTGTGCAGTAGTCAGAGGGAGTTAAAAAAAAAAAAAAAGGCAAAAACTACTGTACGCTCGGGAAACCATCAGCAGCAGCAAGACACAGGAAAAAGGGAAAGAAAAGGGGATTTAGGGAAAAAACCTGAGATTTAGGAGGAAAAAAAGTAATCTGCTACCGTTTCCCTTTGCCTTCCGTTCCCCTTCTCCCTGCGGAGGAATGGGGCGGTGGCGATGGGGAAGCCTCCCCACGGGACACAGGGGGTGACGGGGTGTCGGCACCCACCCCCGCCAAGCACCGATGGGGTTAAGGGTCCTCGCCAGCTGGGGAGCATCGTAACTTGCAGCCGTGCCCCACCGAATTTATTTGCGCTTTCTTTTCCGAACATTTGCTCTGGGAAGAACCAAAAAAAAAGGAAAAAGAGGGGAAAAAAAAAAAACCCTAAATAAATAAGCAGGCTGGAAGGGGGCTGGGGGAAGGCTCTGTTTCCTCAATTAGCTGGGACTTGCCTTCTCTTGACGAACGGAAGGCAGCGCGTTTTAGCCTCTGGATTTGTGGAGCTTTCTCAAAGTGCCAAGTCTGGTTATACGGGGACTTTGGAGGGTTAGGTGGAGGAATCTGAGTCCGCTCTGCTCCGTTAACTCCTTCGGAGCTGAGCGGCTTTGGGAACCTGGGCCTGGTAGCGCAAAGGAGGGAGGAGTTTGGCACAGGAGCGCTTGGGACGGGTCGTTCCCCCAGCTGGGACCTTGCCCTGCGGCTTCGCCTGCACAAGGTGTGCGGACAGAGCGATGCCGTGGGGACCGCGGGACGACTTAAGCATATTCGTCGTGGTTATGTCATAGTTTGACCGGGATCGCGGTGGAAGAGCAAGTTTTGGGGTTGTGCGGCAGGTCGGAATGTGTCAGCGGTCCTGGGAGGGGAGGCTGAGGATGCGGTGAGCTCGCGGTGAGGTGCCGGCGCCGCAGCACATCGTGGCTGCACCGTGCCACTCTGTACCCCGCAGCGTCGCTCTCGTGGTCAGCGAGTGTCGTACGAGCCGTAAGGGCAGGAATTGCTCTGGGCACAATAAACATACGGTCATCTTTTGGGATAAATGCGAGAGAACCACCTGCACCCGACAGCTTTGGAGGGAGACATCCTAACCAGGGCGGAGCAGGGAAAATGCTCTCCCACAGAATGGAGTTACCTGGGCTGGAAGTCGGCCAGGGCACGTGGGGAAATGCCTTCACCTGGATGGGGAAAAATGCTCCTGGGAATTGAAAATCCACGTGCCAGTCTGTGCTGTCCTTGGAAAAGAGGCCTTGGCCACGCGTGGACGTGAGATGTCTTGATGCGGTTCCCACTGACCTGCTTTTGCCCAGAGACCCGCTGTCCCCAGGACGTCGGTCCCTGTCGCGCCCCGCGCCAGCAAGGCTGGAGCTGGCAGCAGTGAAGCTGCTGAGCCCACTTGGCGGGGAGCGCAGGAGGGGCTCTCACCTGCCTGCGCCTCGCAGTCACGCTAAGGCTCCTTCACCCCTCACTGGAAGCATAAAGGGGCCTTAAAGAGGAAGCAAAAATAACTTAGATTTAATTTACACTCACTTAGAGACCTCTTTAGATGGCTAGAGGAGCATAAAGGGGCCTTAATGTAGCTGGGAGTCAACCCCTGAAGGTATCTGCGCCTGACTGCCGGGCATTCATTTTGCAGAAGCGCACCTCAGGCCGCGATCCAGCTTTGAATTCCTCAACCCAGATACCCAACAGCGCCGGCCCCGGTGGGGTTAGGTCTCCTCTGCATGCACGTCCGCGAAATCGGAGTTGGGCTTGGCTTGGCCAACAATATTTGTGCCAGCTTCGGTCTCTCCATCGCCCGCCTGGGACGAAGCGAAAGGGTTTCTCCGTTTAAATTCCCGCTCCGGCATGGGAAGGGACTCTCCTCTCCCTCCTGCCGAAGGGCAGAGGGCCAGGGAGGGGAGGCTGGATGACTCACGGAGGGGACGGCCGATGGTGTTCCTCATCGTTTAACACCCGCTCGCATGGATGTGGCTTCCCGGAAAGCCTGAGCCTGCCCTCGCCTTTCTGTTACCGCAAACAAAGCAGAGATTGATGCGCTCTGCGCTGCGCGGAGGAAACCGCATTGCGGCCATGCGCCCCGGGAGACGCCGCGGAGTTGTTTGGCGTTTGCCTGGTCCCCTACGAATCCCAGCTGTGGGCTGGCCGGAGCTCCTACAGCAATCACTGCCAAGGTGCTGTTTGTTTTAAAGCCTTAACACCCGCCCAGAAAAGTCCGCAAGGCGTTTAGCAGCGTCTCTCGTGACGCCAGGAATCCCTGTGCCACCCCTGTCACCGGCTCTCTGCGTCCTGGAGGAGCTGGAAGAAATAATGTCCAACACCAGATTTGGTGATCCTGAGCCAGGATTTGGGGAACCCAACCCACGTGAGATGGCTGGGAGGGAAGACCTGGGTGTCTTGCAGACTGCTGCTGTCCCACCTGCCTGCACGTATGGTGAGAGTTTTCCAGTATAACACCCATCAGGTGGCCAAGAGCCGGGGTTTCCCTTTGAAGCATCACCTGAGGGTACTGGGATCCAGCATCTCTGTTTATTTGCAGCCCTCAAAGACCTGGGAGCAAAGAGCCACTGGTGGAAGAGGCTGAAAACAAGAGCTTGACGTATCTCGGAAGAAGATGGAGCGTTTACATCCAAGAAAACCATCCAGGTTTATCACAAGTCCAGTTCAGAAGGGAATGTTCAGCCTGGAGCTTTAGGGTCATCAGTGGTGTCCCTGCATTCTTCACTACGGGATGCTCTCAGAGATGCGGAGACAGATGGAAAGGCCTGAAGTCTGACCCCCGTGCTCGCAGGGCTGCACCCCGCTCTGCCGCACAGCAGGATGCAGGAGGGCGCGTTCTGCTCTGCGAGGACATGCATCCCTCCTTCCTCCGGGGTCCTGCAACCCTAGGAACGAAATACAGCGGTGGAACCAGTGCTTATGCTGTCCCCTGCACTTTCTTTTGGGTTTTAATCTGATTTTTTAAATCTTTGGGTTTAAATACATTTAATGGTCACCTTTTCCTGACCCGCCGGTGCCGGCTGGCGGGGAGTGGGGCCAGAAGCACGGCACATGAGTGCTGGGCGCTGGCGGGGTGGCAGGCGGGTGTTTGCACTGCGTTTTGGCCTCCTTGCAAGCCCGGTGTCCCCCTTGCCAACCCTTGCTGCCCGCCCGCCCGCCTTCCAGGCCACGCTCTGAAGTCCGCCTGGCACCGGCTCCTTCCCCTCTCACGGCTTCGCCCGCCGCCGAGGCCTTTTCCATCCCTGCCGTGACCCACCAGCTCTGCCCCACCACCCCGCCGTGTCCCCGGGTGCAACACCCAGCAAACCGCAGGCCCCAAACCAGCTCACCCTTCCCGCGCATCGATAGAGATCTCCTTCAGAAGGCATGTGAAAAATGCAGCCGCCGGCGACCATCAGTGTCCCATTAAAAAAAAAAAAAAAACAAAGAGCCTGATCTATTTTTGGTTTGGCTCTGCTGCTTTTTAATTAAGGGGAACCACCTGCCCCCTCCCCGTGGCTGCGCGGAGCTGCCCGGACAAACGGGGTGGCAGGAATTATTTAACGCCCCTTCCTGTCAAGCTGTCATGTTTAATTAGCACCCTCCCGCCCCAGCCCAGGTTAAATCCGGGCTGCAACGACACCGGGCGCTGGCCCCCGGCTTCCCACTCAGCAATGCCTCCGAAATACCTCCCTGGGAGGGACGCGTGAGCGGACCCTCGTGTTTTTCCCAGCCTGGATGTTTTTCCTTAGCTGGACCACGCCGTTGCAGTGGGGACTCCCTGGATGAAGGGGAGTTGGGGACGCTCGCTACCCCTGTGAGGGGGACAGGGCGGCCGCGGGGCGATGAGTTAAAAAGCGGCTTCGCGGCTCTGCCTGCCGCAGCTGGAACGGCACAGCCAAAAGATGCAAACCGCGCCGGTGGGCGTCTCCTGACAGCCCGGGGGTGTTTGAGCGATGCTGCCAGGTTCATTTGGCACCAGTATGGTGTATACATATTCACACCATATATTTATATATACTGGCTGGTATCGCCTCTCCGGGCAGTTCTGGGGTCTCCCTGCATCAAGCGTCATCTGCCCCCGAAAGCACGGACCCTGAAAAGCCTGGGCTGCTTTGGAGGAAGAGGAGGAGGCAAATTGGAAGAGCAGGGATGCAGATGGGGGATTCAGGGCAACCTCCCTTTCCCAGCTGTGGTGGCCGCTGCCGGGGCATCACCGTTGGCATCGCCTTCAGCCGAGCCCCCTGCCCACCCCACCCAGCCTGGGGGAATGATTTTCCTACGCCAGTGCCGGGCTGCAGAGGATGAGGAGCCCTGTGCTCTCCTGGTCCTTGTCAGCGGCCAGGAAACAATATTTTTTTTTTCTAATTGACAGCAAACCGCAGCATTTTACAGAGCGGAGAGAAGGCCGGCAGTCTATCAGGCGTGCTGTGAAAGCGGAGCGGGATAACATCCAGCCCCGATGGATGGAGCTGACCTGCCTCGGCCGGCTCCGGTCCAATAACTCACTCGTGTTTGCGTTTAATTACAAATACTAAAAAAAAAAAAACCCTTTCTTTTTGGAACAACAAAGCCTTGAACCACACTTCAAAGCTGGGTTTCTGGGACAGTTGCATACCTTTTAAAAACAGCCCTCTGCGCGGTGCCAAGTGCTAAATGGATTGCAGAGGGCAGGTCCCCCGCTTGGGGCTTCCCACAGCCCAGCCAGCGCCGCTGCGAATCCCAGTGCAAAGCAGGAGATGGCAAGGCTGTGGCTGCCGGGCAAGGCTGGGTGTTTGGGAATGCCGTGGAAGCACCCGCCGGAGCTGAGAACCCCCCCCAGGTGCCGTTCGGTTTATCATCTGGGAAGGTATAACTGGAATATCCGCGGCAAGGAGAAGGCTGGGAGGGGAAACTGAGGCAGCGCTGGTTCGGGTCTGGGTGTCCTCCCGCCTTGTCCCAGTCTGTGTGGGGACCCTTCTTCCCAGGGGTCTCCAAGCCCAACCTTGGTCCTGCTTGTGGTCAAGTGTCCTCAGAGCTGATGGCTGGGCTGGTTTATGGTCTTTTTGACCATAAACAATTCCATAAACAAAGAATTCTGCTCCCCTGAACGTTTTTCTAAGCCTCGACTGAGTGTATTTTCTAACTTGCCCATTGGTGATGCAAAAATCGTGATGTAAAGAGTAGAAAAGAGGAGGTTTGTAGCAGAGAGCCCAGTTCTCACGGCGATTAACTGAGATAAACACAAATCCACCCGGCAGCATTGGCATGCCCTGGCTGGGAGCATCCCTGTCCCTTCCTCAGCGTCCACGTTCGGAATGGCAGGAGGCATTTCTTTCCCGCGCAGTTAAGGCAGGAGCTGCCTCCATGGAGCCCGGAGCCAGCCTGGAGAGGGCAGGTTGTCTAAAGTCAAGGTGGAAGTTTGCAAGAGGGGGTTTCCTGCTGCAAGGAAGCAGAAACCGCGTCTCCGAGGAGCTGAGATGTGAGGCCGGGAGCTGAGGATTTACTTCAAGCAGATTTGTTGCATTTTTCTGGGGTAGCATCTCTTCGCCTGCGATGCCCGATGGCTGCATGAGAGCATGGAAGCTGCTGATGAAGATGAAGATGAAGGAGTTTGTCCTGTGCCATGAAACAAGGCATCAGATCTCTTCCACATTTGTCCTTCCCAGAGGCAAAGCCAGGGAGGAAGAGATCCGGTGAGCATCTTCCAGTGCTTTGGGATCGGCGTGGCTGATGTCCCCAAAGCCCACAGGGCCACGCCAGCGCCGCCCAGGCGCACCCACCTTGGGTTGTGTCCCACAGCATCGCCGTTCCCATCACCGCGGAGGGAGCCGCTCTTTTCCTCCGCGGGGAAATGCCGCCTGGGTTGGGGTTCCTCCGTAACGCCCTGCAAACCCAGCAGAAGCAAATTGCTACCTACTGGAGACAAAACGCGGCTCCCAGGGCGAAGGAGACTGCGTTTAACTCCGGGAAAAGCTCTTCGTGTCGGAAGCATGCTTTTCTTGGACCGCTCCGCTGTATTTATGCAGGCTGGTATGTGGGGAGTAATTAGAACCTCATCCCGAGCACTTGACGAGCGTGTTTTCCATTCGAGATGTTGACAGGTCAGGCTATCTGGCCCCGTCCCTCTGTGCCTAAAAATGTCGATGTTTTATCTGTGCTGAAACCAAAACAAGAGCCTGGGAAGTTCTGGGAGCGGAGAGAGCGATGCTGCCGGTGGCACGCATGGTGCTTCCCATCCCTGTGAAAACGCCGGAGCGATGGGAACGGGCAGAACGGGAGAAGCCGTTGCGGAGGGGCTGGGGCTGTCACGGCTGCCGAGGGGCATGGGAAGAGGATGCTGAACAGAGCAGAGCGAGCAGGGCCGGGAGGTGTTTGCCTGGAGGAGGCTGGCCGGGTGCAAGGACAAGCTGCTCCCACCCGGAGCAGGGATTCGGGCACCTTGGAGCAGCCCCCACAGAATCCTCACTGCTCCAAAAGTGGAGGCAGGGAGAGGACCGGGATTTTCACTAAAAACCTGGTGTCTAACCTGAGAGGAGAGAGACGCGAGGATGCCGAGGACGCACTCGCTCTTATCTCTCCAACCGACCTTGTAAAACCTGCAGGAAACACCCAGGAGGCAGCTTGGGCTGGCAAAGCTTACGGAGCTGTTGGAAGAGGTTTTGGAGAGTTCGCAGCGGCTGAACTAAAATGACCTCATCTCAAGTGATTCAGGAGATGAAGCTGAACGGGAAGCCCGTCGGGAAACCATCCCCTCTCCCCTCACCCACTGCAGTCCCGCTGTCCCAGCCCGCATCTCAGGTGTCCCTTCCCACCCCTCCAAAGCTGGAGAAGCCCCCGAGGACACACAGAAGGGCTGGATTAGCTGCCCGGTGTGGGATACCTGTTCTTCAGCAAATGGATGAATAAATTAATCCCCCTGGATTAATAACGGAGAGGGGAAGGAGCACGCCGGGGTGGGATGCACTCCTGCGCATCCCAGCAACCTGGGATCCGGGACGGAGGGGATGGGCTGGAAGGAGCTCCAGTTTCGGGCTGTCGCTCGCTACCGGAGGCGTCACATAGGGAAGGAGGATTGTTTTCCTTCTCTACGTTCGCCTTCCACGCAAACCAGCCCCGGCGTGTAATGTTTCTCATTTCCTCTCTCCATTAACGAAGGCTGGAAGTGAAAAGCTGCACACTTAGGCTGACCTAACCCCGAGTGAAGCCGGCAGCCGGAGGGACACAATGAGCCGGCTGTTTGGACCCGGCTGGCACCGGCTCCTTGTCTGCTCCCAACACAATGGTGTTTTCCTTGGCCGGCGTTCAGAGGCGCGGGAGGGAGATGGTGACAGGGAGGATTCCCACGTCTCCCCAGCCAAACTGCCCGGCACTGCAGCATTGTGCCATCGGGATGTGCCATGGAGCCCATCCCTGGTCCTTGCCTAAGGGTGCAGGGAGCGGGGCGAGATGGGCACGGGAGGCTCCCGGCGGAGGAGCCAGCATCTGCATGTGCAGGGTCTCTGTCTCATCCATCCTGTCGGCATCCTCTTGGAAATTTAAGGAAAACCCTAAATTCAGTGGCGGAGCATTGCTCTGGAAATGGAAAATTTGGGCTTTTTTGGTCCATCTTTGCAGCTGACACTAATCACTGAACAGCTCCGGCGGCTCACACCTGCATTTTGGGGTAATAAACCCTTTTTCCGTGATGTTCCCCTGAGCTCTAGCAGCGCAGCAAGTGATGTGCTTCCCAGTGGCATTTCCGCTAAGAGCAGTGTTTTATTTCCTATGAAGTCCTTCTGGATGCATTTTGGTGGCCTCTCCTCCCCTCCGGGCTGGGGAAGCGTTTTGTTGCCATTTATCGTGCCGCAGCAGAGGGGATCGGCACCGTGTTGTGCATCTGCCATGTTCTTGATCCTCCTTCAAGCCCCGTTTCACCCGCGCACACCGCAGCTGGAGAATCTCCTCCCACAGAGGTAAAGGTTTCCATGAAAACCTGCTCTGGTTGGGCGCTGGCTTTTTCATTGCTTGGAATTCTGCTCAGGGCAAGAGCAGATCCCTACCCGCGTTCGCCGGCTGCTCCGGCAGCGATGCCACAGGCTGGGGAGCGGTGCCAGGTCCCTGCCCGCCGCCGCACAAGGGGCACTGCCTCTCGCCCCGATGCTTCCTCACCCTCCGGCTGGAAGTCTGAAGCCACTTTCCTGCCAGCCTCCGCCTCAATTGCGAGCAAGGCAGTTGCAAACGAGGAATTGCAATCAAGGAACTGCAAGTAAGGAATTGCAGGTGTGGAATTGCAAGGAAGAAATTGCAAGTAGGGAGTTGCAAGCAAAGTGGATATTTTGCAGAGCATCCTGGAGGAATCTCGTCCTTCAGCTCCCTGCTTTTCACTCTTCAGGATTATTGTTTTAACTCGGGAGCAGCGTGAAGCGCTGCTGCAGATGCCTGCGGATGGCACGCAGGTCGGCGTGGCAGCAGCCCACAGCAAATCTCCACCAGCGAAGCGCTCAGGTCGCAGGCGAGCCAGAGCACAGGGCTCGTCACGGTGCTCCCACGGGAGCGGGGCACAGGGGTGCCGGGAGCTTAGGGGCGAGCTTTAAGTCTGGTTTTAGTGCAAAAAAATACAAGAATGCGGTTCAACACGCTGGCCCGGAGAGCGGGGACCTGGTGGCAGAGGCTCTCCGGTCGCACACGCTGCTGCATCGCTGGCCGCGCCGCCGAAGCTGCCGGCTGAGCAATTCAAGCGGGGAGGCTTGGAGAAGCAGGGATAATTAATTTTGGAAGAGATTACGAAAGCTGCGGTGAATTCTCTGTCACTTCGAGAGCCCAAAGCAGGCTCTGGACGCTGGTGTAAAATATCTGCTTTCATTCAACCACAAGCTCTCGGGGCGAGGCCAGAATCCCTCGGTGAGACTTTTCTGGCCAGCGCTGCGCTGGAAACCAGTGACTGGCTAATGGGAGGGAAGAGTAGTAATCTTAATTTATCACATTCTTTTCATCCCAAAGCACTTGCACAGTCCGACCAATCTTCGCTGCCAGCTGGTTGCAGCAATCCTTTCGGCTACCCACGCTGAAATGTTTCCTGGGCTGTGACGGCAACGAGGGCTTCAGGTCGCTCTGAAAAAATCTCTTTTTCCAGTAGAGAGAAATCCTTCCTGGGAGATGTACGAGCCACGCAGACGGAGCTCCCCGGATGGGAATGTCGGCTGGGGAGAGTTTCACAACCCTGAGTTCACTGCGAGGTCCTTGGGACGGTTACAGGACCGGATCCGCTCTGTATCCCGACGGATTTTGCAATATAACATCCCTCACACAGCTGTCATGGTGTCACGGGAGGAGCAAGCCGGGAAATTTCACGGCACCGAAAGCCGCCGCACTTCACACGTACAGCCCTGAGAGAGTGGCACCAGTGACGCGAGGGCTCGGCTCGCAGAGAATATTTTGCCGCGGCCCGGCGTCTCGGCCGGGATGGCTTCTTGTTGGGGCTGGATAAACCCTGGAGGCCAGGAATGGCACATCCGAGCATTTCTTAGCGTGGGAAATTGGGATTTCAGCCCTGTTTGTCCATGACGGGGCTAAGCTGGGACTTTTTCTCCGCAGCTTGGAGGTTAAATGGGAGATGCAGGCCACGATGCTCCGATCCTCCGGCCAGGCAGGCCAGCGATCATCTCCCTGCCGCTCATCCCAGCCCCGATCCCGCCATGGCCTCGGCCACATCCAGCACCAGCCTCCTGACTTTTCGAAGCGATTCCCCAGGCAGCTGCCCCCCGCTTCCTCCCAGGGACTTCACATGAAAAAGTCGTTTATAAAACCTGACGTTTTGTTTCATTGCAGATGCCCCAGCCAGGGCAAGGCTTGAACTCCGGTTTTATTCCGCGTGGCTCCTGTTTATTTCTCAGATGGATTAGTAAATGGCAGCCGTCGCTGAGCGTTAGCCCGGCGGTTCCATCAGCTCTCCCTCTGCGAGCTGACGGTTCGTTAGAGCGCGGTGCCCGTCAGGATGCTGCCACCGCCTCGCCCCCCGAGTGCGGCTTTTCTCCAGGCCTCACCCGCTCCCCACGGCGTCCCAACCATGAGTTAAAACTAAGGAAATTCAAAGGCTCCTTAGCCAGTTGCCATTTCTAGGAAAGCCAATGGGAAAGGATGAACAGCGCGGACGGGGATGATTATCGGCAGTTCTCAGGCTCTGCGGCGCGGGGCGGAGGGAGGGTTGGTACAATTTGGGGTTTGTGCGTCGAGGGGGCTGCACGGTAGCCCCCTTTTGAAAGGTTTTGTGCCCTCTCTCAATTCCTAAGTAAACCTCTTGTCCCCCTGTCAGCTTTGATTTGTAACCGTACTCGTGGCATCTGGTTTTCATATGAAGGGTGGAATACAGGGGATGCTGTCTGCTCGCTTCTGCCCAGAGCTATTCATCTGGGGCCGGCTAGCCAAAAAAAAAAAAACCACCCCGTTCCTGAAAGGCACTAATCATTGCGGAGGCGGAGGGCAGAGAAAGGATCCGCTGTCCCTGCGCGCTGCAGGATGCGAGATGAGGGGCAGGAGGGTGAGGAGGAGCCGTAGCCCACCCAGGCCTGGGCTCTGCCACAGCCCCTGCCTGCGCTCGGGGGTGAGAATCTGGCAAAGGCGTCCCAGCGCGTTCCCGGAGGAGAAGATGGGTTTGCAGGCGGCGTCTCACCGGTGATTGATGGTATGTGCACGTGGCATGTGTTTTTGTGGCACGCTTGCCCCCCAATTGGTCCCCAGCACCCTTTCTCCGTGCTCTTGGCAGAGTTGGGTGGCACAGGATGGGTCTGAGCATCCCAAATATCTCCAGTGTTGGGTTGCTGGTGCCGGGGGCTCTGCTCTAACCGGCTGGTGCAAAGCCCACCCGCATGGCACCTGGCGTGTGGTGTTCGCAGGCTTTTGCAGGGCCGTTGGGGTTTTGCTGGTGGGTGAAATGGGATTGTTTCAACCTGGTGTGGTCTGAGGCAGCTTTATGAAATGGGCAGGCTGCTTTTACCTCAACTCTCAGCGATGGTGTTTGCAAATCCAGGAGGAAAACCTCTCCCCATGGCTTCTTCTTGCGTTGCTTGAGTTCAACTTTTTATTGCGCGTGGCCATTTTGCTGTTTCTTGGCACTTTGAGATTCCCAGAGGGCAGCGCCGGTCACTGTCCTGCAGAACGCGCTAGGAAATGCCAGGCTGGCCACGTGAGCGCCGTGGAGGAGGCAGCGCCATGGTCCTTGCCCTCCGCAGCTGCGCAGGACCGAGTGGGCAGAGTTCCCCGCGTGCTGGGGCTAGCGCCGGGCGAGCGGGGACAAGGACATCCCGGGGTGGCAGCTTGTCCTCCATCCATACATCGGGCATCCTGGAGAGCCCAGCCTCGCGCGAGGAGCTCCCATCCGGGTGAGGTTTGCTCGCTCTCACCTTACTATTGGAGCTGGAGGACGGGATGAGGTTGTTCTCCGGGGTGGCTTCCAGCAAAGTCCAGATCCTGAGGCCAGCATACCAGAGCGCTGATATCAAACCCAGCAGGGACCGGCCAACTGGGAACACTTAAAAGCTGGGAGGATTGCAAAGCCCACGGCCGTGCCTCTAGCTGGCATGGAAGCAGCCTTGAAAAGAGGAATATCTGCCTCCAGCTGCCGAGAGGCACCGGGGGCACGGGATGCTCCCAAACCCAGGACCTACCAGGGACATCCTGTGCTGGGTCATGGGTGCCGTGCATGGCTCAGTGCCCCTGTGTCCCCAGCTGCCCGCTCCGTCCCGGGCTGTGCTTGCAGCCTTCCCCTTCGCCCCGTTCCCATCAGGACGGGAGAAGCTGAGAGCTACGTCCCCGCGTGGGGCAGAGCTGGATGTGCCCTGATGTGCAAGACTGGGTTCAAACATCACCAGTGACCTGCTGCCACCCCTTCCCTCTACTAGCAAAGCCCGAAAAGCCACAAGAGAAACGCACTTCGGCATCATCTATAATTTTAACATGATGGTCTAATTTTCCTAAAGCAGCAGCTGATGCTCAGCAGTGAGGAATGCTCTAGAGGAAGCAATTTTATTTTCCCTTCCCTTGCTGGACTTCCTAGGACGCAGCCTTTGATCCAGACTCCTGATGTTATCAAGTAGGAAGCTGCAGCTCTTTGAAGTGGGCTTCACGGCGTGCTTTAAACTTCTGGGGGTTTTCAACCTTCGGCATGGGGTGCAGCTTTGGTATGGATCGCCCCGACTTCGGATCCAAGGACTGTGGCCACCGAGGGATGTCCGTGGGCTGGGCTCGCTCGTGCCCCAGGTTGGGAGCTTGCGGAAGAGACGAGATCACAGCTCAGAGCTTGCTCAGGGAGATTTAATGCTTCAGGGAGCCCAGGTCTGTGGCCTGGGTAAGATCTGGGTGCTCCGCCGCGGTTTCGAACATCTGGCCTTGCCGCTGTGACCTGGGGCAGTGGAAACAGGTCATGTCCTGATTTCGGAGGAGCTGCACGGCGCGGACGCTGGGATGATGTTTTCATCTGGATCGCTGCAAAACTCCTTTCTGCTTTGCTTCTGTGGCTGCCTGCCCAAAATTTCCCCCCAAAAAGGCACCCTCATGTCTTGTTTTGGAGGTGCCGTGGATCCAGCTGGACACAACAGCATGAAGCTTTCCCCAGGCAACAGCAAACGATGCCGAGATGGGAGCGGATTCAAGGAGCCAGTGCTGGGAGCTCTGCTCACCTGTAGCGGGAAGGAGGGATTTGAAGGTGTTTGCAGGGGTTTGCAAGCACATCTTCCCACCAGGAGGGCACTGGGTTTTAGGCTGCAGAGGGGTACCCCGAATCGTGGCCGGAGAGCCCATGCCAGCAGGGTGAGCATCCCTGGGGAAGGTGATGGATGGAGCAGGGGACTTGGACATGAGGTCTGGCACAGGCAGAGGCACCGACAGCCCCCGTGGATCTGTCTTGAGCCTTTTCATCCTCGTTCCTTGAGGACAAATTAAAAAAGCAGGATACAAATAGAGCTCAAAGATTAATAGGCTGTAGGGCAGGGAGAAAGTGGCCGGCGCCTCTCGGGTTTGGCAGCACTGGCAGCGAGGAGGGACGGCAGCACTGCAGGTGCTTGCTTTCCCCTTGCTGTCCCCTGGCAGCGGCGCTGGCTTCGGCAGGGGCAGCACCACCGAGCTTTGGTGGGACCCCCCTGCAAACCCTGCCACAGCATCCCACTCCCAGCCGGGCCAGGGCGCTCTTCCAAAATCCCTGCACTGGCTTTCTGGAACAGTTTCTCCATCAGAACTTGTCCCAGATAGCTCCTATACTTCGGACTCAGTACCCGGGGGTGGTGGGATGATGTCCCTGCAGCAGTGGCTTGGAGCCCACCTCCAGCATCCCCATGCAGTCGTTCCCCACTGAGCTGGGTTCCTCCCTTCTCCCGCAGATCCAGCACCTGGTAAGCAGCCTGCGGCCTTCGAGTGGCACAGGACAAGTGCGAGCACAGGAGAATCTGGCCAGGACGAGCGGGAATGGCCTCTCCAGCCTTTGGGATTTGCCACGCCAGGGAGCTCCGCACATCCGGAGCACGCGAGGAGCCCAAGTAGGACAGAGGAGTCCTCAGGTGCCAGGTAGGTGATGGGGACGTGGCCACCTCTTTGGAGAGGAGATGCAAAATGGGTGCCCAGAGCTCGGCACCAGCTCTGGGCACGGGTGGAGGATGCGCGCAGCATTGGGATGAGGCACGTGGGTCAGGCATCCTTGTACAGCGCCAAGCACCATCCGTTGGTCCCACTCCGTCCTGGCACGGCAGCTGCTGCGGGTGCAGACTGCATGTTTGCAAAAGCTGAAGGGGTTTCGGAGGTGTGGTAGATCCACAACTGAGCGAGTGATGGGTGCTCCAGACTTCCAGGGCCACCGTGCGTCACGCACCGGGGGCCATCATGCCATAGTGGCCGTTGGTTTGCGTCCCATCAACGGATGCACTGACGAAGAGCTCGCAGGAGGGGCGGCCGCGTGGTGGGGGCTCTGCCGTCATCAATGTTGTGCTGAAGGAAGAGTCCGCTCCAGGGGATCAGTCCCCACACCCGCCGTCCACCGCTTCCTCCTGTGCAGGTTGATCCGCCGTGCCGAGGGCAGGCGATCCCGGCGCCGCTGCCTCACTCGCTGGGAAAATTCCCTCTGGTTTCCTGATGGCGTAAGGATACTGGGCATGTGCATGAGCCCACGCTGCTGCTTCTTGCTTCTTAGTACCAAATCTAAAGCCCCATGTGGATTTCCAGGCCAGAAATTTGCGTTTTTTTCTCTCCCTCACAACCAGCATCCTTTGCTTCGCAGCGATGCGCAGGGCTGAACCTTTATCCTGCAGATAGAACCGGCTTTAATTGTGCCCCAGTAAAGCAGCCCAAGCTCTTCCCATGAGGAAGCTTCACGAGGAAGATGGAAAATAAACCTTTAATGCCCTAAGAATTTTCCTTTCTTTCCTCAACCCCATCTTCCCTTCCATCAACTTTTAAGCTTGTCCAAAAACTGCAGCCCTCTGCTTCTATACGTTGATGCAGGACAGGGAAGCCACAGCTCTGCCAGCCGCGCAGGATTTCCATTGAGTTCTAAGTGGAAGCAAATGGTTTAAAAGGAAATTAAATTTACAGCTCTATAAAAAAAAAATGCGTTTTATTGCTTTGCCTGTCGGATGGTAGAGGCAGAGAGATAAAGGAATGCTTTGCATTTGTCTCTTGCCTCAGAGGCTGCAGGCAAAGAGGAGCAAACGCACCAATGGCGCAGAGGCGGGGGGGCCGGATTCGGCCCCAGCTGGGGAAATCCGAGGAGGAGGATGCTCAGGGGTGATGCTCGGGGCGGGCTGTGAAGCAGGATGCTTCGTGCTCTTGAATATTGGCTGGATGAGACCCTGAGTTTGGCTTGGAGGGCACGTTCTGCTCAAAGAGACTGAACCAGGTCCCTCCCCGAATCCCACCTGATGGCCGCACTTCGCCAGCGCGCGCACAGCAACACCTGAGAGCTCAGTTACGGGGAAACGTACGGCTTCTCTCTACGGTTTATTGATTAATCTCCTCCCCGTGTCGTTACGGCGCTGATGGAGGAGCTTGGAATAAATGACGATAGAGCAGCTGCACTGGATTTCTGCAAAAGCCAGCGCAGGAAACGCTTCAGCAGAAATGCTCGGGAGAGGAGGGCGAGGTGCCTTCATGCTAAACGCAGAGCGGCACCGGGCTGGCCGAGGAGCCAGGCTCGCCTGCGGGCATGCGCCGGCTCGGTCTCTGGGTCCATCTGTGCCAGCATCGTGCCGTGTCCGACCAAGCTGGGAATATGCCACACAGGAAGGCGAAGGAAGTTCGGCACGGCCCCCGGTGCAAATCCTCCAGGATTACAGGAGCATCCCCAGCTTGGATGCGGATGGGTACAGGAGGACCGATGGGCGGCTCAGTTGGCACGGCACGGCACCAGCAGCCGCAGCTCTGGGGTTGTGCACCACCGTAATCGCAGGAACGATCCTTCCCAGGGCTGCCAGCTCCGAGGGGACCCACCAGGAGCAGCTGGGGTGACGTCTTTCCCCATTGCCACCTCCCTGAGGGCCCTGGCGCAGGCCAAGGGACGCTGGCTGCACCCAGCCAGCCCGAGTGAGGTGGGCGAAGGAGCTTTGCTTCTTCCAGCGCCGCCCGAGCTACAAAGCGAGTGTGCGGAGGCTCTTGGCCCTCCGGAGGAGGAACCTCCCCCAGCTCCAGCCCTCCCAGCTGTGTCAATAGAGGAGGAAGAAACAAAAGTGCTCTTTCTTCGCCTGTTGTTTTTACAGAGGGGGACAAGCTGATGGCAGTTGCACTGTGACACCGGCTGCTGGGGACAGGCGTGCGTTGGGCTCAGCCGAGCTCTCCGCAGCCTTCTGGGAAGCGTGCAACGGCAGGGTGCCGTGAAGGGACTGCCAGACTGTCTGCTTATGTGTATATATTTCCTTTTGCTGATTATTTTATTGAGCGCAGATCACTGAAGGAAGGAAGGGAAGGGGCTCTCTGGCCTTCCTCTGCAGCCAGGTTTTTTCCCTCGAGCGGTGTCCTTGCTGTCACCAAGGCCCAGGGTGGTGGCACATCCCTGGGCTTTGCTGGGACATCTCTCCCGTTGTGGCTGTCCACGCAGCTCTCGCCGTGTCCATGCTGCCAGCTGCACCCAGGCTCCCTGCCACCTGCTCTCCCTCGCTGGCCAGCGGAAGGAGGACTGAGGACATCATGGGGACATGACCAGGGTCTGGCCGGTCCTCTCTGCTCCCCAGAGTGATCCTGCAGGCAAGTTCTGAAGCTCTTTGCAAGACACCGGTGGATCTCCATGTTGATACCTCGCTAGAACATCACCCAGCAATGCCGCCATTCCTCCCATGCTCTCAAGCACGCAGAGCTCGGCAGGGCTTTGGAGCAGCAGCTCATCCCTGGAAAGCCTCCTCCGCATCCCTCTGCACTGCAGATCCAGGAGCATCCCCGTCGGCGCGGGTTCAAGACAAGCCCAGGTGCAAGCTTCCACGGCCGCAGCTGCTGGCCGACCCTCTGCCGCGTTTCCTCCCCGGCGTAGCGTTGCGGCAGCCTCTCCAGACCTGACATCAGCTGTGAAAACAAGAGGAGCCGCCTTCCTGCGTGGTATGGGAGATGTGTCCGGCTCCTCCGGCAAAGCCCCTGCCACCGCCACGGCATGGGGAGCAGAGGACTCTCGCAGCGTTGGGTGCGTCGGGCACCTCAGCATTTGCGACGGGACGATGCCCGACCCCGTTTGCCAACTGCTAAACGTTAGACGTGCTTTTAGAATTGACATGGTGGAATATGAGGGTTAGGTCACCATGTCTGTTCATTTTAAAGAGTCTTGTCCAGTAACGGCTGGGGAGAGGCTTGGAGGAGACCCCAGCCTTGGTGGGACCGCAAAGCTCCCCCAGTCTTTCTCCCCAGACCAGCTCCTTGTTTCAGAATGCTTGATACCTGCTATCTGAGCATTATCACCTCACCTCTTGGCAACGCTGTCAATCCAGAGCCACCCTGCAGAAGATGCCAGGTCCTGCTCATGTTTTCCACCTCTGTCAGGGTTGCGTAGCCCCAGCCAGGCTGCCGACACCGGGATGTGCTCCAGGTCTCCCCACACATCCTTCCTCCTGGTGCTGTGGCTGAATAAATCCATGGAAGCTTCTTGCAACCTCGGGGCTGGTGAGCATCTCGGGAGGCTTTGCTCCAGCTTAAACCCTGGGGTTGTGGCAACGTCTGCCAGCAAGAGCAAGGGACCCAAGTTGGCTCTGCCCAAACTGGTGTGCACCTGCCTGTGTCAGATTGGGAACAACTGGGTTTTATCCTCTTGGACTCTCATTTTCTTCATATGCACCGATGGAGTTAGTGGTGGCACCATTCCTGTGAAATCCCTGATGCGAAGCCAGTCCGCTGGCCGCTTACATCCGTCACTTTTCCGTAGGAAGCCCAATTCAACACTCGAAGGATGAGTCACACAACGAGGAGATAAAGCGAAATCGAGCGGAGCTATTCAGATTCACGCTCTGCCTTGAAAAGCAGCAGATTTATGCGCAGCGTTTGCAGGGGCAACGCGATATAAATCAGCTGCTCTCCCATGTCGTCTCCATTGCTGCTGCTGGTTCCCACGCATATATCCATTTTAATCTCCAGGCTGACAGGAGAAATCATTCCTGGCTGTTCCTGAGGCCAGGCAGCATGCTTTGGGCAGGGGAAGGGACGTCCCAGAGAGAGGGGAACGATGCCTGTTGCTCAAAGAAAGCATCTTTCATCGAGCAGAGACGTATTTTGGTGGCTCCTTCCCCGGTTGGATGCTCCAGCTGGGTCTGCCCACTGCTCTTGACCCAGCGAGGCTGTATGTCAGTGGTGGGTCACCTTTGGGTGCCAAGCCCTGTTGTCCCCAGAGCTGTGCGGCCGCGTGCATCACCGCGGCAGTGCCGCTCGGAGGATGCATGAGCGGCATGCCTGGGTTTGCAGTGTGACTCCTGCTGCTCAGCTGGTTGTTGGCAGCCGGAGCCGGGGAGAGGAAAACAACACGCAATTGCGCCGCAATTAAACAGCCTCCTAATTGTAGCGCTACGTACGGCTCTTCCGCTGCTTTCTAAGTTTGGTGGCGTAATTACAGCAGCAGGGTAAAAGCTGAATCTGGCTTCCCACCGCACCAAGCCCTGCCTTCCAGGGATTTTGGATTTGACCGTATAAATCCTGGGCTGAAACCTGGCATCCGATGAAAGGGAAAAGCAACCCCCGGGCTCTGCCTGGGCTTGGCCCCGGTGAGGCACGACGGGCAGAGCCCCTGTAGCCCCCACCGCACTTGCTGGCCCTGTCCCGGGCCAGAGGCAGGCGGCACATTTTCCTCTTCACAATGTGTTTTTGCAAAGCAGCTTTAAAAAAAAAAAAACAAAGTCTTGCTCTGGTCGCTCATTGTAACTCTCAGTTTAGAAACAGGCGGCGAGGAAGATTAAAGGGCGGCTCGGGGGAAGGCAGGCTGGGGGTCAGGATGCTGGGACGTCCCGGGAGCAGACGCGGCGCGAGGGAGTTGTCCTCTCACCCTGTCTCCATCTCGCCAGCCTGGCTCTTTTTCAGCAGGACCCAGGAGGGTGAACCCGTTTCCCTGGGGCTGATCCTGGCGCCGGTTTGTTATTGTAGGGTTGCTGGTGGTTTGTTTTGGGAGCATCCCCCCAGCATCCCCACGCACACGAGGGGCAGCGACCACCGCGGCGACGAGCGGCGTGGGCACAGCGATGGCTGGCAGGGCGCAGGCAGACTCCCAGACTTATATTTAAATTTCAAAATTTTTATTTTTTTTTTTTATACACTGCGGGTTTGAGGAGTCCCGAGATAAATGCCACTTTCTGTGTTAAAAGCAGGGCGTCGTGGAAGGCAGGGGAGGGAGGCTGAATCACAGCCTGTGTTTTCGGTCAGGAACGTGTCTCATGTCCCGAATGTTTTCCATCACACAGACGGGTTTGTGTGGGTTCACCTGGGCAGGAAGCGGCGGGGTAAAGCGATACCCCGCGGGGCGCGGGCGGCCCTTCGCCAGCACCCCCTTCCCCGAAAACCCGATAGCGCCCGGCGGCTGTTAATGAAATAAGCAGCCACTTTACGGCAGCTCTTGGACCATGTGCGAAAATTATTAGTTGCAACGTTTTGTTGGAAAAACCAAGGAGAAGGAGCGGGGTAGATGACAGATGCATGAAGTTATTTGCTCGCAGCCCCCCGAATATCCCACCCGGCTTCCCCCTGCAGCATTCAATCTCCAGGTGAAGGGAAAAAAAAAACCTCTTGGTCTGTGAATTCACTGTAAAACTATGCGGGGTTTAGTAATTCTGCGTTAGCACTGGTTCGGTCGTTGCTAAATAGCTGAGGGAAATAAATAGTTTCCGGTGTCCGTGGATTAGGTATTGTCTGGGATGCTTTCTGCGGGGAGGAAAAATGATCCCGGGATGAACACAGCCCGTCGGACGCAGAGCGATGCCTCGACCCCCTGCCTTCTCCTACCCGCGACTGCCCACCGCTGGGGTCTGGAGAGAAACCACTAAGGAGTGGCTTTCAGCAGTTTTTCAGAAGCAAGATTTTAAAAAAATAAAAAAAAATTGTCACTGTTTGGAATAAGTCGGTTTTCCAGCCAGGATATAAAAATACACATTTTTTTCCAGACTCCCAGAGGACTGAGGGAGGTTTTTGTTCTTTTTCATTCCTCCTCCTGCGGTCAAAGACGAGGAACGGGATGAGCCGCACAGGAAGGCATGGAGCCGGTCCCCGGTAGTGTTACCCACACCAGGCCAGGGTCAGCACCCAGATCCCCGCCCCATTTCTGGGCTTTCCCGCCACTTTCCGCTTGCAGCATCACCTCACTGCTGGGATTCAGCCCCGGGAGCGGCTGCATCTGCATTTTCCCTGCGGGAAGGGCAGCAGCATCGCTTCCTCCGACCTGGTCTTCCTGAGACAACATCTTTTTGAAATCTCCCTGCTCTGCCTGAAAATGAGACCCCAAAGCAGAAGGGAGATTCCCAATCCTTGCCTTGCATCTCGTAAGCACGCGTCAAGGAGGGATGTGTTCACAGACCAGTACCCGGACCGACGCAGCGGGCACAGGCTTGGAGCTCGAGGGCTTTTCCACCTCACACAGCACCAGCAAAAGGAAAACATTTGCAAGGTGCCATTCTTCAGCCCTCAGAAATATCCTCTGCTAATTTTTTTTGAGCGACAGAAGAAAAATACACCGGTGTGAGGAAGGGGACTTTGTCACCAGCGTGTCCCCGGAGAAAATGTGCCAAACAGAGCCTGGGCTTGTCCGGGCGATGAATATTGGCGTTCAACCGCGCTCACCCAGGAATGGTGCTTGGTGAAAAGAGGAAAAAAAAAAAAGCAGAAGCAGCAGCACAGAGCCGCTCGGGGAGTTTTCTCCACGTTGGTATCGCCTGGCTGGTGCCCTCTCCTGCCGTGGCTGGGGCGCGGGGATGCGTCCCCACATCTGCCGCCCAGCAGCAGGACCAGCAGGAAGGGCTGCCTGTGCCTGGAAACCCGTCAGCAAAATGCTTTCCATGACTCGCCCTTTGAAGTTTCAGGCATGTGCCGGACTCGTGTTCGGCACCTGCAAACCAACCTGACCCAGGCGGCCGCCCAGCTTTGATGTTTGGTGGCGCGGGAGGGTCTCCGCTGCCACCAGCTGCTGTCACCCTCCTGGAGAGGGGACAGGGGGAGACAACGATGGAAAACACCACTGGGTTTTGATCCGGCTCCTCCTCACCCCACAAACCACGGATGCACCGGTGGAGGGTGCAAATCCATCCCGCTTTTCTATCGCCGATGCTTTGACACGTCCGCATCACCTTGGGGGCCGGCTGGGGCCGCGTAACCCGCCCGACTGCGACCAGCGTCTTTACGGAGCGGCCGATTGAAGTTTGCCGTGAATGTCCCTCTGTTCGCCAGCCTTTTTATAGCTCCGCGCGTTTTTCTTGGCCCTGAGCGTTTCTGCTCCCGTTGAGAACAGAGAAGCATCTCTCGGCGCCAGTGTCCACAGCCAGCTGGGGTGGGAGGGAGCTGCACAGGGGCAGCTAATTTTTGGGGGGTCCCGCTGCCCAAAATGCAGCGTTCCCGGAGTGCCTATGCCCCAGCGTGGGCTAAAAGCTCAGCGCAGGGGCAGCCAGTGCATTTTGCAGCTCAGACACGAAGGGACCATCCTGGCGAGGAGCTGCAGTGATGCTGGAGTCTGAGCATCAAGCCCTTTCCGAAACCCCGGACCCCGCACCGCAGTTTCCCTCTTGGCGCATCCCTCCTGGCACCGAAGGGCCCTGAATCTCAGGGAAATGCCGTGCAAGGCACTGGAGGCGATGGCAAGCTTGGCTTCAGGCAGCGTCCCCATCCCGAGAAGGCCAACCTGGATCGTTCTCCCTCAAAATCACAACGGCCCCACTTCCACCTCCTGGGGGTGCAGGTGCCTGGCCCACGCTGCGTTTTAGGGACCTGAGCCCCTTCTCCAGGGCCGTCCCTGCTCCAGTTCCGCTTCAACCCCCCAGCTTTTTGGGTGGAAAAAGGCCTTTTTTTCAGTGAAAAGAGAAACCACTGTTTCTCCCAACGCCTTCCCACGGTATGCTCCCACCGGGATCTCCCACCGAGCATCTCCCGGCCCCGAAATTGCTGCCGAACGTTATTTGGGAGAAGGTGGCTGCTGGAGCAGCATCGCTGGGCCTCACCATCCCCATCCTCCTCTTCCCCAAACGCCTTGTGCAAAGTTGGCACCGCGCTGGGCGCCTGCTTGCGGACACCTTTGCTTCCCTCTGCAGGAAATCTCCATAAATTGCAAGCCGGCCTCTTGCGCATCGCGTTATTCCCAGAGCTGGACCCCACCGGGGATGGAGCTGCTGCGGGGAGGACCCCGAGCTCGCGTCCACGCCGCGTGGCCTTCCGGAGCCACTGGCTACTTTTATCTCCATCGCTCGACTATTATACTTAATCAGGAAGTGGGGATATTATTTTTTTTTTTTGCAAAATCCACTTTTCTTTTATACAGAGCAAATTATAATCACTTTTAATTGAAAAAAAAAAAGGCTGATAATATTCTGAACCAAATTTCTGGAAGAGAATAATTAAGAGTGCAATAAATCCCCAAAGGAAATGCTCATTAATCTTGTCTTTCAGGAGCAAATTTCAGAGGAGAGCTTATTTAAAACATTGTGAATAATTATAGGAAAGTTGACAGCTTAAAAGCCCCCCAATCTCGCAGGAGTCTCCTCCTGTCAGATCCTGTGGTAACTGGTTCAGGCTGGACGGGAGACCTCTGCTTTCCAGGCTGAGGTGGCCACCGTGGCCATCGGGTGCCACTGGGAATGGCGGAGACACGCTGGGATGGTGCCAGGTGGGATGCAGGGGGTGAGGGGTCTGTGTCACCTGGGATGGGCTTGGGAGGGCTCCCGCTGTGGTGGGAGAAGCATGGGGAGGGTGACAAAATCATCTAAGCCAGCTTGGTGGGTGTGCTCAGAGCATCCATGTTGGCCGGCGCCATGATGCTCCTCGTGCTGCCTATGATTCTCGTGCCGCCTGTGGTCCTCGTGACACCTGTGGTCCTTGTGCCGCCCGTGGTCCTCAAGCCGCCTGTGGTCCTCATGCCACCCGTGGTCCTCGTGCCACCTGTGGTCCTCGTGCCGCCCGTGGTCCTCGTGCCGCCCGTGGTCCTTGTGCCGCCTGTGGTCCTCGTGCTGCCCGTGGTCCTCGTGCCGCCCGTGGTCCTCATGCCGCCCGTGGTCCATCTAAGCCCCGTCGGGAGATGCTGTGCTCTCTGTCTGCCAAAACTTGGCTGTCGGTCTGTCTGCTGGGGCTCAGCACAACTGGTGTCACTGGGCATCACTGGAGACATAGAAAGGATGAGACCTGCAGGAAAGAGACCTTTGCTGGTCGCTTGCCAGCAGATGAGGGGGTTCATGGGACCCCGATGGGTGAGGACTGGATTCGTGCGCACGCTGACATGCATCCAGCCAACCCCAATTGAGGTCTGTGCCTGTGTTAATTGCAATGAGCCAATTAATTTTGCGGGTGCCTGTGTGTGTCTGCCTAAAGGCCAAATGAACGTGGGGCAGATTCTGATCTGCCGTGGCCCCCCCTCAGTCCATCTCTGGCAGCCGTGCCACCGAGCGAAGGAGGAGGATGCCAGAAGGACAAGGAGCTAAATGAGGCTTGGGTGAAAATACCGGTGATGCGCTCATCGCTCTCGGGTTTCCTGTCCCCGTTTGACCAGGGCTGGGAGCGGGAGTGGAGGGGAGGGCAGCTTGGAGCAGACCCAGGCTGCGCCGGGAGGAAGGAAACGTGATATTGGCCTGGGAATGGTGTCATTGCCTTTGCATTTTTGCTTTTTTTCTTCCTTTTTGGGGGGTCACAAGAAGCTCGGAGGGAAATGCGGAGCAGGGTCGTATCTTGGGAAAGGGGGATGTGGTGATGTGGGACACCGGTGTGCCGTGCTGTGGGGTCAGCCAGGGCTGGGGACGGTCACGGTGTCGCCGCTGGCTCCTCTTCTGCAAAATCCATCTTTTATCTGCATCTCCCACCGGCTCCCCTTCAGCATCCTGTGCGTAGGGGTGTCAACGGGCAAATTTTTGTTAAATTAAAAGTGAGAGGAAAATCCTCCCTTTTGGCTTACACAAATTCACTCTGCTTTGATAACGAATCTGCCCAGGTGATGCAGATGCTGGGGAGATGCTGAAATTTCATCGCGGCAATATTTAATACCTCTCCAAGGCCCCAGTGAAAGAGAGCACTTAATCCCACGCCTCATTTCATTGCTGTGCCTTAAAATACTGAGTGATGCGCTCATCTCGATGCGAGGGCCCGGGCCCGCTCCGGCATGCCACGGTTCTCCAAAACGAGCAGGAGAGCGGCCAGATTCCGGCAAAAACTGGAGCGCGGGCTGCGGTGTCCGTTCGCACCCCGGCAGGATGTGGGATGCGCTGGTACCCAGAGCCCTGCACCCGGCGGGACACCCATCCTTCCAGTCTTCTGCTTTTATCCCTCAGAACGGTGCCTAAGGAGTTGATTTTTATTTTTTATGGTTTTTTGCTGTGCTCCCCTGCCTGTGTACCACCCAGCCCCGGGCAGGTCCTGCCGCGTCGGGGACCCCAGGGGTTCCTGCGGTCCCCTCCTGCCTGCTCTTTGTCATCTGGAGCCATCGTTTTCATCAGGCAGCTGCTCTGTACCTCGCTGCCCCGCGCGCCTTTTATCTGTGTTCTGTTAAATGATCTCAAATATGTGATATGATAAAGACAAACAAACACCCGTTCAATTTAGTTCACCCTAATGCCAGACTCTACTTTTACCGAAGTAATTAAGATTAATGCAGTTGATAATTTAGGAAGTATTCTTAAATGTACCCTTCTGGCAGCATCTAACATGTAATTTTACCTTAGAAGATTTATCGGAGCACTTAGGTAACAGATAGTTCCTTAGCAAACAGGAGCATTTAGAAGGAAAATGAAAGATTAATATTTCTTAAATAAATGTCAAAATAAGTCATTCTTTATTACAGCCCTACAAAGATGTGGCTGTCAGCCCCAGCCCCTCTGCTGATCCCCGCGGGAGATTAAACCCGCCGCAGTCTCGGGGGCTCCGCGAGCAGGAAGGGAGGAGGTCTCAGATGGCTGATGCCTCTGTTTTTTTAGGGCAGCGGATGCTTTGAAGGGCTCTGCTCGCCCAGGCCAAAACCCACCAGACCCAGCCCACTCCCTTGTTTTTGGGGGGAGGGGGGGCAGATTGGGAGCTGACCCTGACCTTGTTCCAACCGGTCCCCATTCACCCCGGCAGCTCCCAGCCCCACTCGGCACATCCCAGCTGCTTTTCCCGCGCCACGACAGAGGAGAAGCAGAGCTAAACCTCGGGAGAGCTTTGCCGAGACCCCCACATCTTGTGGGGCTCCCCAAGGGGCTGCCGGGCTCGGCCGTGCCCACCCAGGGACCTGCCCCCCTCCACAGTTTCACACGACAAGTCGCAGAAGGATTAGGATTGTTGGTGAAATCCGGATCCCCAGCGAACGTTGGCTTCTGCCCAGCTTGGAAATTCAAACCTGTCCCGATCCAGAAAATCAATTTGGGATCATCGTGAGCAAGAAACAAACTTTCTGAGTAACCTTCCAACTTCTTCTCGGGCCAGAAAAATCAGCTGGAAACAACCTCCAGCATCTTTCCCAGCCCCTCTTACAAGCTCCTTCCCACGGCGGTTTCTTGCCCAAGGGATGCTCCAGCCTCCCCCGGCCTTTCCCAGACGGAGCCCCTCTCCATCCCCAAACCTGCCCCTTTGGTCCTGGGCAGTGCCAGGTCCCTATCCCAGCCTCCATCCTCAGGGACGAGCAGGGCTGGCAAGGGCAGTGGCACGTCCCTCCTGGTGAGATGCTCCCACCCGGCTGGGAACCAGACCTTCCATCCCACTTTTCTCTTTATTTAACCGGGAAATGGGTTCAACATCAGAGCAGGGTTCGATGTGTCTGGATACGACCCGTGGGGAGCAACGACCGTGGGTTAACTCCAGGCCGGACCCAGGGTGCAGGATCAGGCCTGGCACCTGCCGAAGGCTGGCCGCCGCCCGCAGCGCGCCCGGGGCTGTGGTTTGGGCTTTGGCCGTCCTCGGTCTCTCCTTCCACCTCCTCCTTCTCCTCCTCCTCCTCCTCGCACCGCAAGGACGTTTCATGACCGCGGTTACAATGAGCCCCTGCAAGGCGTGGGGTCTGCAGGACGCCACGGGGTGGAGGAGGTGGCTGGGATGGAGCTGGGGTGCAGAAGAGGGGGATGAGGGACCCCATCTCCATCCGTGCCTCAGTTTCCTCACCCCCACAGCACCCTATGGCCACACACCCAGCCAAAACCACCCACCCGCCAGGACCTGGCTGGGGGCGGCCCTGACAGGGCATTTTGGGGTGGAAACCCCTCCTTTTGGCACCCGAGCGCTCCCCGCGCGCCGCGGTGCCAGCAGCCAAGCCAAACACAGATTCCTGACATATTTTTCTCTTTCCTTTGCAGCCAAGAAATTCATATTTCATGGGAGGTGAAAGTGAGTCCCGGCAGTAGCTGAGCGGCGGAGGGTGCCAAGGTACGGGCCAGCTGACGGCGCGGGGTCAGATGCTATTTTTGGGAGCCAGGCGCTCTCCTCCTCGTCCCAGACAGGCTCGGGGAATGCCCCTGGCCGCCCCAGGCCCCAGCTGCGGGGATGCTCAGGGATCTCTCCGGCCGCTTTTCTTCTCTGGCTGCGAGAGGCAGAAAATTCCAAGCGGCTTTGAGAAGGGGCCAGTTCACAAGGGGAAGGGATTTTTCCCAGCCCCAGCCAAAGCTGGACTGGGTAAGATGGACCCACCTGGGTAGGGTTTCAGTTCTTTAGGCAGTGGTTAAATGCCTCTTTTTTGGGGAAAAAAAAAAACCAAAATGTGTTCAGAGTCACCCCTGCGTCCCGTGGAGCCGGTGAAAGCCTGTAGAGCCAGGGGGGTTCATTTTAAGACCCCCATCCATTTCCCTCCCACCAGCCTCAGCAAAGGGCATTTCCCTAGGTGATGCCACCCAGCTGGTATCTTGATTTTATTTTTTTTAATTTTTTTTTTTTTTTTCCTTCCACCCACTCCCACACCCATCACCGAGCTGCCGTTGCCGAAACCGCAGCGCCTCCGGCCGCGATACCAGCAGCCCCATCCCGGAATGGTTGTTTATTCACCTTTATTCGCAGCCTGCGAGCTGGCCCGTACCGAACCCCCAGTCCCGGGACCCCCACCCCGAGCGCAGCCCCCTCACGCCCACCCAGCCCGGGGCTTTGCCGGGCCGGTTGCTGTACGTAGGCATCGCACGGACAGTCCCTGCCTCGCTAATCTCAACAGACGATACAAAGAGCAGATAGGCGTGGGGAAGCGTTATCGGGCCTGATTTACAGATGGAGGGCTGAGTCACCCTGCTTAACTGGCTCACCCAAGGTCATGCAAGGGAGAGACCGGGCCTAGCGCTGAACCCGGCTCTCCCCAGTCCCCCTGGCAAGGCCGTCCCTCCGCTCCTTGCCGCAGGGAAGGAGTTTTTCCTTTCAGCCGGAGCGATGCTCGCCTGACGCCTGGGCGGTGGGGCTGAGCTCTGTTCAACGGCCGGTTTGTTTCTGCTCGGAGCGGGGTTTTGTGGTGGGGATGCTTCGCCTGCCGCTGCCCTGTGCGTGGTGGGAACGCGGTGGTCCTCTCGCTCTTCGTGGGGTGGTCCTCTCGCTCTTCGTGGGGTGGTCCCCACGTGGTGTCTCAGCCGAGATGCAAAGCTTCAGCGTCCCGCTGGTGGGATTCACCGCTCTTCTCTCTCGGGAAGGAGACGGGGTCAGGGCTGGGGGTGACGTGCGTGCTGGGACAGCCCTGCGGGAACGGACATCCCACACTAAGGGGATGTTCAGGGAGCACGGGCAGACCCTCGACTCTGCCCCAGCTCTCAGGGCACCAGGAGCTGAGACGCTTGGCTCCCGGTGCCGCAGAGCCAGGGCAGTGAATCACAACCCGTCTGGCACGCTGGGGCTCCCGGCAGGATGGGACTCGCCCCGGCATTGCCAGCCAGGCTCTTGCCATCACTGCCGGGATCGTCCCCCGTGTCCCTGAGCCGCAGCTGCAGGCAGCCCCGTGTCGGCCCCAGCGTGGGAAGATGCTGTGGGTGCTGGGTGAAGGGGCTGAGCGCTGGGCAGGGCACACGATCGCAGATGGGGAGCACTATCCCTGCATCCAGGCAGGCTGGCACTAAATATCACACAGTTTTTATAAAACATAACCTTCCTTTGCCCTGTCCCATCCCTTCCCACCTCCTCTTCCAGGAGCTGAAACATCACAACCCAAGAAGCGATGCCAGTGGTAACACAGAGAGCAGCCTGGTCCCAGGGACAGGCTAAGGAGCAGGCTGAGAGCCTGCAAAAAAAAAAAAAAAAAGAAATTATCTCTATTTTCATTTCATTCTGGGTTTCTCATCCTGCAAGGGATGAGCTGTGGTTAGGCTGGATCCGTAAACCCTCGGGTGACGGATGCAGGCAGTTGCCTGGGGAATATCAGTTTAAATTAGCACACCCAGCCTCAACACGAGGATGAGCATCGGGGTTTTGGGGAATGAAGCCCTAATTTACACCTCGCCCTTATCCCCACGCACCATCTGTCATTTGCATGGGCTAAATTCATGCCCAGCCTCTGCCACCACTGCCAACATCCCGACGTGACGCATGGGTCCCCATCATGAGCGGGACATCCCTGCGTGCCGCCGGCTCCGCGTTCCCCATCCCCATCGCCCTGCCAGCGCGGGGAGCAGGGTGTTTGTTTCTCCTGGCGCTCAGCACTAATGCACCAGCAAACCCCAGCCCTCGCCATGCAAATCCCGCAGCTTTACGGATGCACAAACAAGCCTTTCCTTCAGGAAAAAAAAAAAAAAAGGAAAAAAAAGGGTTCCTTTATGTGGCTGAAAGAGCACGACTGTGATAATGTAGCGAGCGCTGGCCTTGGGTATTTTATCTTGGCAAGGAGCCTTTGCAAATTTAACCAGCAGCAAACAGGCTCCGCAGTTGTGCCTGGACGCGGCATAAGCGGCGCATTGTCTTGCAAGCAAAACCCCCGTGTGCCAACGGGCCGCGTGTGAGCTTTTGGCCGGCGCGCGGTGGGGCGAGCGCGACAGGGTCCGGCTGGATCAGCCCGGGATTCGTTTCGCTGAGCGGGGTGTGAAATTGCGGAGGAGTTCGAGCCTGGCTGCTCGAAGCGGAGAGGGGACCCCGGGGAGACCCCTCCCCAAAATGCCTTCCACTCTTTATGGAAGGAGCAGTGAGGATGCGGCCATGCCTCTGCTATCTCTCCATCTATACCATAATATTAACGCACACGTGCTGCGGCAGCGTTGCGGAGCGCTGGGTGCCCGCAAAGCGTCAGGTGTGAACCAAGAGACGATCTGTGCGCGCTTCGGACCCCAAATGGGTGCAGGCCCTGCCTCTTTTCTGGCAGAAAGTCTCATTTTTGGCTCAGATGGCTGCTGGGCAGGGATGGCGAGGCCGCGTGGTGTGGGGGACCCTGGTCAGGGCTGGGGAGCTGTAAGGATTGCGCCCAGGAGATGAATGAGCTGAGTTTCACAGTTATTTGCAGCCAGGTGACCCCATCCCCAGCTCCCAGCAGCGTTGCATGCCGCAGCAGACAGCGAAGAGGCATTTCCAGTGAGGGAGGAGAAAGAAACCCTTTCTGTTTCCATTGGATTTTTTAAAAGAGACTCTTTAAAACTGGGATTTACTCTTTTTAGTACAACCCATGTCTGGGGCTAAAAGCCTGGGGGTAAAGGCTGGGCTTGACTTGTGCTTCATGCCTAACACCCTGAGATCCCGCATTGTAAAATCAACTGGTGGACTGGGGACGTCGTTTTTACACTTTCACTGACTTCACGGCGTCAGAAAAGGTGAGGGCGGTTTGGTTTGTGGGTGGTGGTGAAGCCAAGGCAGAGGCAGCAGAAAGCTGATGTCCGTGCTCCGGGGGTTCCGGGATGATGGTTTGGTGGAGGTGCAGCCGGGTTGAAGGGGGTGCACTGGAGAGGGGGGAATGGAGGTGGAGCAAAAGCCTTTGGCTGCACTACCCCACCTCATCGTCCCTCCAGCCCTGGGAGCCAGGACACCAGGACATGGGGACACAGGGACGCAAGAGCCCTTCCCAGGATGCCTCTCCCAGCCTGGCCCGACAGCCCTTCCCGCTAATCCGTAGGTGGAGCTCTTCTGTCATCTTTTTCTGCTTATGTTGCTAAGAAGTACCCAGAAATAGCTTCCCCGCAGGAAAAAAATGCCTCCCTCAGCAGCTTTTGCCAAAGGTGAAAAGCTCCGAGCATCCTTTGAAAAGCCAAAGCTGGAGGGCTTTACCCCAGGGTGGGGGGGTCACGCTGCCCCTTCCTCCATCCACCCCACCACAGCCCCAAGAAAAGGGGCCAAACTACCTCCGCTGGTCCCCTCCCCGGCTGACGGCTGCCTTTTCTCTCTTTTCTCCCCTCCAGGTCTGAAACAATGCGGCAGAGCCCCACCGGCCCTCGGGACCCCGCGCCGCGCCGGCCCCGGGGAGCCGCTGCCCCTCTCACCGCCCCGGTGCCCGTCGGCGGAGGACCATGCCCGTGACGGAGGGACGGCAGCTCGCAGCGGGACGGGAAAACGGGGCTTTCTAGCCTTTCCCCCCACCTGGGTATCATGACTGGAGAGACCCAGCATGTTTACACCATCGGCGACGCTGAGGCCGGCCCCAAAGACCCCGACAAGGACTTTGGCTTGGAAGGCTGCGGGGAGAAGGATGGGAGGGCGCTCGGCGGGGAGGGCGCGTCCCCCTTCCCCGGCGCCAAGGACAAGGAGCCCCACAGCCAGCGGGAAGCCGTGATCCGGCCGCAGCAAGCGGGAAAGATCGACTTCAAATCCCTCCACTGCAAATCCAAGTTCGGCAACGACGGCGCCTGGGGAGAGGTCAAGGGCAGCCCCCAGTCCCCCCCAGGGAAAGGGCGAGCCCGCGAGCGCAGCCGGCGCTCGGGGAAAGGCGAGCGGGGCCACCATCAGCTTTACCGGCTCAGCATCGCCGGCACCCGGCCAAACCCCACCATCGGCATCGCCTACCCCCAACAGAAGGTGACCCCCCCAAAAAAGCCGGAGGCAAATCACGGCCCCGTGGCCGGCAGCTACCGCTTCCACGTGCCCAGCGTCCCCCAGCGCGAGGCCGAGCTCCGGCAAGAAGACCTTGGCTTCGGGCGCTGCTTCCCCGATGCCGCCACCGGCCGTACCTCCGCCAACTATACCTCACAGCCCGCTCCCCACCACGGCCCCAAAGGGCAGCCCCCCGCCGCCAGCGTCCCCCTCAAGAACCCCGGCACCAATGGGCAGCTACATTATTTGGAGTTTCAGGCAAACGGGGCCGACTCCTGGCCTTCCCCGGAGAAGGGTTTTGCCGGTGCTAGCTACGGGATCTCGGTGCAGAAGCCCAGCTCTTTCCCCGAGGGCGGCAAAGCCGGTGCCCACGGTTTGGGGGCTCTGCCGTGCCCATACCCCTTCCAGCTGCTGCACGACTCGGGGAAGGAGCCGTACCGCAGCGAGGCAGGGAGCCAGGAGTACCTGGACGTGGGGCTCTCCGCCGGCCAGCTGGCTCACGGTGCCTTCGCCTTCCACTCGTCCTCCAGAGAGTGGCAAGAGGAGGTGCTGAGCGGTGACGCCTACGAGAGCGTGTCCCCCGAGGGCAGGCTGTACGCCTTGCCCGCCCCGCCGCCGCCGCCGTTCCTGCACCCGCCGCCGCCGCCCGCCCCGCGCCACGGCCCGCTGCCGTGCTGCAAGGGCAGGAGCGAGCATCCCGCCGACTCCAATGGTGCTCTCTCGTCGTCTGGTGCTATCGACCAAAACCCAAGCACTTTCCAAGAAAACCAAGCTGTTTTTCCGTCTAGTTTACACTCGCCTAGTATGCCAAAGCCGGTCGGTAAGAGGCAAGCCTCAGCGAAAGACGGTGTCCCCGGCCCGCGGCTGCTGGTCCAGAGCAGCCCCCTGAGAAGGAACGTGCCACCCAACCCTCTCTCCCAAGTGCACTTTCAGAGCAAAGCCTATTGCAGTTCCCCCGCGGGCAGCGCCGGCGCAGGAGCCGTGCCTTTCGAGACGAGCGTTCCCACTCCGGCACCCACCCACCCCAGGCTTGTGCAAGCTTGGGAAGGTGCCACTAAGGCGTTTTCTCCCATGGACCAGAATTCAGCACCTTATTCAAACCCTGTTGGAAACCAGTTCTCATTCGAGTGCCAGCCTGGCCCCGAGCAGAGGCAGCACAGGCAGAAAAATGCCAGGATGCCTTGGCAGCAAATCCACCTCGCGTCTGCAATGCCCGCTCAAAACAGGCTCGAGCTGTCGAGACAGATCACCAGCCAGAAGCTCCCCTTCCCCCTGGGCACGTCGGAGTGGCAGGGGAGTGGGAAAGCCCAGAAGGGGCCTCCTGTAAGTAATTCTCCAGGGTATCACAGCAAAAAAATCGTGTCGGGAGAGAGCCTCGGGGTCCAGAGGGGAGACCCCAACTTGACGGGCGCTTTTGCTTTTGAGAGTGGGAAGGAACCGGGGTCTCCCGCCTGCGATTCGAGAAGCAAAGCCCTCTTCTACAGCATGGGTCAAGCAGGTCCTCCTCCTCCTCCTTCCTCCAGGAGCTCATCGGGCTCAGCGCTGGTCCTGCCACCGTCAGCCTTGGTGGCTGCCTCCCCTTGTGAGTCCCCGCTGCCGTCCCCTGTCCCCAACCCCACCTGCGGCAGCACCTGCTCGTCGCTCTCCCCCATGTCCAGCAGCCCGCTCAACCCCGCCTTCGAAGACAGCCAGATGTCCGGAGCGCTCACCCCCTCTCCCTTCTTCCAGCACCCCTGCCATCCCAAGGACGGCAACAAAGCCTTCCACCCCTCCGACGTCCTGAGCTCAGGCTCGCTTCACTACCACCCGCCGGACTCTGTCAAGTCTTTCCACTTCCCTCCCGATGCCCTGAAAGACGACGGCCTCCTGAAATGCGCCCCGGCCAGCCCCTTCCACAAACCCAGCGTGGAGGTGGCCAAAGGATGCTCGGATGGGCTGGACGGGGAGCAGCCTCCGCCGCCGTACTCCTCCCATCACTTGCTGGCCAGCTCGCTGAGCAGCGCGAGCCTGGACCAGCTGGACGTGCTGCTGACCTGCAAGCAGTGCGACCAGAACTACAGCAACCTCTCCTCCTTCCTGCAGCACCGCCAGTTCTGCGCCTCCCATCCCGCTCCTCAGGGAGAGGGCAAGGATGCTCCCCGGGCAGCCGAGGGGCGGAAAGCGCTCCCCACGGAGCCCCCCAAGCCCCAAAGCCTGGGACTCTCTCCAGACCCCCAGGCGCACTTGTTGGCGTTAAACAAGAGCGATGACTTCTTGCTGGATGGGGAAAGCAAAAGTGAGGGCAAGGAAGATGCTCTGAAGGGTGGCCTCTTCAACGGCCTGGCCGCCAGCTCCCTGCCGCTCACCGCCTCGGACCTGGACATCGACGATGCCAAGCTGGACAGCCTGATCACTGAAGCCCTCAACGGCATGGGCTACCAGTCAGATAACCCGGAGATCGACAGCAGCTTCATAGACGTGTTTGCTGACGAGGAGCTGACGGGCGTGAAGGCAGCCGGTGGTGGGACGTCCCACAAGGCGAAGGAAGCCCTGGCCTCGGAGAACAAATTGAAGCAGGCAGCAGCGGAGGAGAAGGCAGCAGGTCAACCCAAAGCCAGCTGTTTTTACAATGACGACCACCCAAGTGGGGAGCAGGCAAAGAGAGGGGCAGGAAAGCAGCACCTTCACAAGGGGAGGACAGCACAGAGATTGGCAGCCCAGGAGCCGGATCCCGGGGCAGCAGGGGCAGAGAGGACAGCCAGGATCCGGGCAGGCAGGAAGAACAGCGTCCCACCGACCACCACCTCCTCCAAGTCCACCTCCAGCCAAAAGCATCCCAGGAAGCTCAGCCAGGAGCCTCCGACAAAGAGCGAGGTGGGGCCGGGCGTTGTCACCAAAAGCTCCAAGCCACCCCGGTTCTCCATGAAGGACATGAAGAAGCGGAAGCCCCGAAGTGGGACGTGGAGCAAGGAGCTCATTCACAAGATTGTGCAGCAGAAGAACAAGCTCCACAAACTGCAGGTGAAGAGCAGCAAGCAGGCACAGTTCCCCCAGGTCACCGAGAAGCCGGTGCCAGCTGCCAAGGAGGGCAGGTTTCGGGAGTACGACTACGTCTCTGACTCAGATGATGATGGAGCAGAGTGCAGCAAGCTCCGGGGGAGGAAGAAGCGTGGCACGGGATTCATTGGGAGGACCAAGTACAGCTTTAGCAAGAAACACCCGAGAAGAAGCGAGAGAGCCAAAGAGAAAGACCCAGCATGGAGCTACAGCCAGAAAAGGGACGGTCGGAAAAGGGAGGCACGGGAGCACAGGGGCATCCTGAGCCAGGAGGATGGCGAGAAAGAGGATTGTGCCGCCAGAGGTCAAAGACGGAGCAGCCAGTCGTCTACCAGCAGCAACCACGATGGTAGTGTGCCCGGCGAGACGGGCACCAGCCCACCCCACGCTGACGGGGCCGGCTTGGGCAGCGAGAGGGGAGGCACACAGAGGAGGAGGCGCTTGGGCAGCCCAGCACGCGTGCCCGGGACTCCGCTCAGCCTTCCCGAGGACAGGAGCCCGAAGAAGAGCCAGAAGAGCAGAGAGGACCTCCCCAGGGGGAGCAGGCGGTTTGGCTCAGCCAGACCTGTGCCAGCAGGCTCCAGGACAGCTCCGAGTACTGACCCAGATGTTGCTGCCACGGACTGCGCGAAGGAGGAGCCGTTACCGCAGCCCCAGGAAAGACAGCCGCCCAGCACCACCGCCTCGGGCAGGAGCCCCGACGGGCTCTCCTGTAAGGAGGGGGCAGAAGAGCCCCAAGGAGCAGCAAAGCACACGGGTGAGGTAGGAGAACCCACCCTGGAGACTCAGGACTCACCCGAGCTGACTGTGGTCAACCAGAGGCACCAGTTCGCCCCTTTTGCGGGCGAGGCGCTGAAGTACCGTGCGGAAGAGCTCACTGCGCCATCCCATGGCGGTAACGAAGCCAGTCCTGGCAATGTGAGTGCCTCCTACTCGGAAGCGGGCATCAAATACGTGAAGGCACACGGACTCTGTGACGATCGGAAGGACTATCCTGCGCCAGTAGCCCCGTATGGGGAGGATGCAGTGGGGGTGATGCTCACTGCCAAGGCGCCCGATCCATACGTCAGCAGCAACAGCGCATTTTTCGATCCCAAAGGCCTTCCCAGTCACTACGATGACAACCTCTTCTCAAAGCCCCCAGCCTTGGGCTCCTCGCACATGGATGACATGTACTTATGCCGGGATGACATCAACACCAGCTCCTTTGAGCAGAAGCACGCCAGCATCTCCCCTTACACCGGGGAAACGCCTCAGGGCAAGGTCTCCTCTCCTCTCAGCTTTGATTCCTCTTCGATATTTGGAGAGCTTCCCGTCACCGAGTTTGATCCACCGCTGTACGAGAGCGTTTCTGCCAGCAAGGACGGTTACGTGACAACATTCACCTGCCCTGGAAATCCCCCCAGCAAGCCGCTGCCATTCGAGCAACCATATCCACCATTCATGCCAGAGAAAGACTGGTCCCTCATGGAGGAGGTGGCTCCAATGCTGCCAGAGGACATGACTCAGTTCCACGGCCTTTCAGTGGAGAAGCCACTAGCCAAGAAATTCCCAGAGGAAGGACCTGTTCCTACCAGCCAACTCTCCCTGCCGCTGCCGGACAGGATAACGGATTATAACGTAACTTTTATGAGCAACATATCAGATGATGAGCTGGAGATCAAGCGATTAGTCACAGAGCTGGAAAGTCAACTGCAAACCAACAAGCTGGATAGCGAGGCAGCCGTCACCCTTCAGAAACCCGAGCAACACGTCGCTGCCCAGCTGCAAGGACGGGCGGCCGAGCAGTTCCCACCGCTGCCAGTGGAGCAAGAGATGGGCCATGAGAAGGGACTGTTTTTGGAAGACGAGCTGGGGAGTTCAAGCCTCTGTGTTGGGGAGAGGCTGGGGGGTGAGAAGCCGGCTGTCACAAGTTCCCGTGGGGAATACGAGAGACCCAGGGAAGCCTGGCCCTGCCCGGTGGAGATGGGCTCTCTGGAGGCAGGGATGCGCACGCCAGCCCCGCTCGCCGCAGAACATTTCTGCTCCAAAGACAGCGGCGAGCCGCTCCAGGGAGCTGCGGCTGCTCAGGACAGCGACCCTGGAAAGGTGGAAAATGGGTCTTCCTCCAAAAGTCTACCTGGCTTACGCACACCAGACCAAACAGAGGCACCCGTCTACACAGACCCCGCGACAAAGAGCCCCCCTGTTGTCACCGTGTTCCCCAAGACCCTGCAGGCAGCTGAAGCGACCAAAGATCCCCTGCCATCCCTGCCAGGTCAGCGTGGTGCTGAGAGCTTCCCTGTGCCAGGGAAAGCAGATGAAAGCCTCGCTGATGCTGCAGAGCTGGAGAAGTTTGAGGCACGTCTTCCAAACCGTAAACCCGAACTTGGCTTTGAGCAAGGTCCCACCACGGCCTTAAATCTCGCCTTTTCGCCTCACATCAAAGACGTCCCAGATACAGAAGAAAGACCCTTAAGCAAGCCTGAGTCACCCAAAATGGCAAAAAGTGCCGTGGACTTCAAAGGGGATGGTGGTGGGTCCGCATTGATGGAAGAAACGGAGGAGAGGAAGAGCCCCACCACCTACCCAGCCGCTGGACCCAGCGACAAAGCCAGCAAGCAAAAAGTGTTGCTGTTCGATGTGCTGAGTCTGCCCAAGGAGAGCGACTGCGGCTCCCAGAAGGTGTTGGCGTCCCAGGAGACGGCTGCCAACCCCCTGCAGCAGCTCCAGCTCTTCGTTGCCCGAACAGTGAAGAGCAACGAAGAGGAACTGTTGATGCCGTGCTTCCCCATGCTGCTTGGTCCCAGCCACCCCTCTGCCACCACCCGTGTCCAGCCGGAGCAAAAAGAGGAGAGCAGCAGTGGTTTGGAAGGGGAAAATCCGACATACTGCCATTCCCAAGGGGAGGGGAACGTCCCCATTGGAGGCAATGTGGAAAATATTGCTACCCCAGTGACAGAGGCTGCGCTTTTCTCCGGTGCATGCGAGGAGCTGGAGTCGTTCGGTGCAGCAGGCTCTTACCGTGCAAAACAATCTACGTTGGCGAAGCCGGAGCTGCAAAATAATGTAACGGAGCTGCAGCACTTAGCAAATGAACACGCGGAGCCAAATGACATTAATATCTGTGCAGATGGTGCTTCCCGAGAGCAGAATGACCTCTCGCCACTCAAAACCACAGCGGTGACCCCACTGCCAGGGCAAGGAAAGAAAGCTGATCAGCTCGTGGAAGAGCAGGAGCAAGATAAAGACAAAGCGACCTTGGCATTTAAAAAACATGAGCAATCCCGTGTAAGCCGTACTTTGCTCGAGAAAGAAACGCTGGACAGTGCAGCAGCAGAGAGGCTGGAAAGGAATCAGGTGGGGCAGGGGGCTCAGCCCCTGGGCAGTGCTCCCGCGAGTCCCACCAGCCCCCCCGGTCCCTCCGAGGAGGACCTCCACCAGGATCACCACTTGGAGCCGGAGACGAAAGCCGGCGCAGTCAGTGCAAGGGTTCCCAGAGAAGGAAATGGCAAGAAGTCATCCCCCAATGGTTGTCACTACTACACAGGCAAACCTCTGGCCAGCATGCCCTTACCGACCGATTTTTCTGGCACCAAATGCTTGCAAAGTGGTGGGGCTGAGGGAGGAGAGGTCCTCGCCTTCAGCACTCAGCTCTCGGATGAGAAGAAATACGGTACGTCCCTGCTTAACGCATCGAGTTCATTTGTCATGAAGAAGTGTCCTCCCGAGGCCAACAGCCATCGCGACCATCACCCCAGTGTGAGCCCCGTAGAGCAAGGGACATGGAAAAGGGCTCCCACCTTTCCTCCTTCGTTGCATCACTGTGGGACCACACCAACGGAGGTGGTCGGGGACGGTCACCATCACCTGCCTGATGGCATTTTGGGTGACTACGGATCACCTGAAAGAGAAGGGACGTGCGCTCTGCTGCGTGGTGATGGCTTGGTGGACTCTGCCTTGGAGATGGATGGTCCCCAGAAACCATGCGGGAAGGACTGCTCTCTTCCCTGCTCGCCACCTTTCAACCAAAAGGCTATTGGGAAAGAGGTACCCGAAAGCACTGGTGCTGTGCTGCCAACCTCTCATTTTAAAGAGAATTGGGCATGCATCACCACAGATATGGTTGCTAACTCCATTCCTCTGGAAACCCAAGATTACCCAACCCAGCCCACTACGGACCTTCTGCCGAGCAGAGAGAGACAGGTAAACCTGAATCAAGAGAACAAGCTTGAAAGCTGCTCTGATGGTGGAAATAAGCATCAAAGTGAACCAGAGGCTTTGTCCAATGGTTTTGTTGTTCAGCAGGTGCCAGCCGCTGTCAGTAGTGGTCTTACAAGGATGGGAGATCTTGGTTCTGCTGAATTAAATGGCCACGAGTTTTCAGAAGCAGCAGAGGTGAGACTGGATCTTTCCCAAACCACAGAGAGCAGAGGAAAGCCTTTAAAAGGGGAGAAGCCCAAAAGCCATGGGGCTGGAAAAGCTGGGAGTTGTGTGTTAAGCAATATGGGCCAAGGAGAGGGCAACACAAGTAACAGTACTCCAAACCCTTCCCAAAACGAACTTCACAAAGACAAGAAGCCAGCCGGGCTCCCGGTGACCTGTGACATTTGTTCAGCTTCTTTCCGGTCCAAGCCTGGCCTGACCAGGCACAAAGCTGTCAAGCACCAGGTGAAGAACGGTGGCATACCACAGCCCAGCAAGACTCCCAGGTCCACTTTGATTCTTGCAGACAAAACATCGAAAGCATCCCAAAAGGTGCCCAGGAGGAGCCTGAAGACTTCAGCCAAAGAGAAAACCTGCAGCTCAGAGATGCCGACCACCAACGTTGACCACGTCCCTGAGAAAATATGCCCAGACCTGGAGAAAGAGCCCAGCGCGCAGATGCAAGAAGTGGTCAGCAGAGTGCTCAGTGACCTCAGCGTGATCTCCTTCGAGATGTCCCAGGAGCTGCACCACACATGCGTTCTGCAGAGGGAGATGAAGGCAAAGGGACCGTGCTTGGAGACAAGGGCAGCAGGTGAGGCGATGGCTGGGAAGCTGGATCTGGGACGGCAAGCTAAGAAGGGTGAAAAGTGCAGAAGGAGCCAAACCAAAGATCCTGGAGAGGTGAACAGTAATTCTGAAAAGAAGCTAAACAGGAAAGTGAGACGAAGGAAAGCAAAGGTATTTCCCAGCAGAAATGAGTCCAATGGTCCCTGTGAGCTGGAGAAGACCACAAGTCCTCCTCCTGCTGTCCTCAGCTCCAGTCTGCCCAGGACCATGGAGGGCTTGCGCGAGCCAAGTGGTTGCGTCTCCACAGAGGAACAAAACAGGTCCAACTCATCCCAGAACTCTCACAAAGCTAAACCGTCCCCTTGCGCAGCTGAGCTCACAGAGGACCTGGGTGACAGGATGGTGTCTTCAAAGGAGACGGTCAGCAAGGAGTCGGTAATGGGCACAGTCGCCTGTCCCAGTGAGACGGAAGATCCAAATGGAGTGGAAGACACGCGGGCTTGCAAAAAATGGGTTAGCGGGTTTGTGGAGCAAGTGGAGAAGGGATTGGGCAAGGTAGGCAAAGAGCGGCATCGTGGTGCTGATGGCGCAGAGGAGATGGACGCTGAGACAGGAGACAGTCATGCAGCAGGCAGTGGCACTGGGAACCAGAGCGATGCTCTGCAAGGTCCCATGGCTCCTGCTGAAGAGAGTCTGCTGCTGGAGACACGTGATTCAGAAACCACCCAAAAGGCCCCCCAGGCAGGCGCTCTGCAGACCACGCCGGTGATCAGCCCTCCTCCTGCGGAGCCAAAGCGATGGGCGAAGGCAGACATGCCACCGGGCAGAGAGCACTGCGTGGAGAGCGCGGCCGTCTCGGATCTCCAGAGCTTGTTTGACGATGACTCCACGTTCTCCCAGCTCTTCCCCCGGGATGACCAGTTTGTCCGGAGAAAGTGCACACGGGTGTACGGGAAGCGCAGCAAGAAACCCAAGCCCATCAGCGAGGTAAACCTCCAGCCAGCGGGTGCCATCGACCTCTTCACGATCCGATTAACTTCTGACCTCAGCGAAACCAGCTCTTTCTGTGTCACCAGGGAGGACCCTTGCGAGTATGAAACCATCTCTGTTGATGATGCTTTAATGCTAAACATGTGTCACAGCAGCAAGGCGAAGAGCGGAGCTGCTGCTCCCAGCAGATCTGAAAGCATTGAGTTGAGGTTGGACTGCGAGAAGACCGACCAAGGGAAGGAGGACATTGACCTGGAGGACAACATGCTGACCTTCTTGTGCCAAAACAGCCAAGTGGACAACATCCCCAGCTTGAACATCTGGGGGAGTCTGGAGAAAGAAGGAGAAAGCCTCTCTGCCGAGGACATGTTTGAGCCTCTGATGGACCTTGAGGATGAGCACTCGCTCAGAGAAGCAAGCTCCGAGCCCCCTGACCTGGCAGAGGAGCCCTACGATGGCAAGGCTAACGAAGATTCAGACTCTGCCGAATTTCATACCATCGATATCGAGATGCTGAATGCAAAGCTGAAAATGAGAGACGTGTGCTTCTTTGGCCCTTGCGAAGATCTTCCTGGCCATGGGGAGGACGATGCTGTGAGTTTCAAGCCAAAGCCGGGCCAGCACAGCAAGCACAGAAGTAAGCTAGAAGATGGGAAGCTGGGGAAAAACCGTGGTGAGATAGCCATCAAGGGCAAAGACAAGCAGTACAAATGCAAAGTCTGCTTCCAGTGGTTCCTGACGTTAGGGGAGCTGGACTTCCACAAGCTCTCCCATAACCCTTCCCCTCCACCTACCTGCTACATGTGCGTCCAGCGCAAATTCAGCTCCCGGGAGCAGCTGAGGGATCATCTGAAGGAGAAGCACGCCAAAAACAAAGCCGGTCTGTGGGCTTGCGGGATGTGCTTGAAGGAGATCTCCGATGTCTGGATGTACAATGAGCATCTCCGGGAGCACGCCACCCAGTTCGCTCGCAAAGGGCAAGCGCAGAAGTCCGTGATGGGCCTGCCAGCCTACTTTGGTGAGGACAATGCCGCCGTCACCCACTTCCTCAACACCATCATGTATCGGAAGCCCAGCAGATCCTCCCGGCATGCCGACCCCAGCAGCAAGCATGTGGTTAGCAGAGAGACCACAAGCCCCAAGGAGCTGCCCCTCGAGCAGGAGGCCAAGGCGATGAAAGACCCCTTGGAAAGCAACGGCAAGGTGAAGCCACCTGCACCCAGCTCCTCTAGAGCATCCGACAGTCCGTCTCCAGAGTATATGGCAAAAAGCGAAGGCACCTCAAAATCTGTCCCCATGCACCCAGACTGCAAGGATCCTTCCAGGGACTGTCATCACTGTGGCAAACAATTTCCCAAGCCCTTCAAGCTCCAGCGGCACTTAGTCGTGCACAGTTTACAGAAGATTTACTTGTGCCACAGGTGTCCGATGTTCTACCAGGAGACCAAAGAGCTTCGAAACCACCTCAGCCAGGAGCACGGGATAGTGGAGGAGCAGGAGATCAAGCACACCACCCTGTATGCCTGCGAGCTCTGCGCAGACGTCATGCACGTTATCAAGAAGTCCTTCATCTGCAGCATGTGCAACTACACCTTCTCCAAGAAGGAGCAGTACGACCGGCACATGGAGAAGCACCTGGCAGGAAGCAACAAGACTTTCAAATTCAGAGGGGTCATGAGGCCTGGTGTTGCCTCCAGGGAGGGCAGGGAGAAGGTGAAAGAGGATGGCTCTCTCCGGGAGGGCGTGCCGCCAAGCAAGAAGAGGAAGGTTGCTCACCATGGCAACTTGCTCCCGCGTGGCTCACCAGTCCATCTTGACCGCACTAGCGACCTTCAGCTGGTAGAGGCTGCAAGCCCCAGCTTGCAGGCTCCCACTGACTCTTTCCCTACATCACCTGGTGACCCGGGAGCACCCCAACCCTCTGTGAAAACAGAAGACCTAGTGGGTGACTTCTCTGACCTCCTGGCAGAGATGGAGAAATCCCAGTTTGACACCCTGCCTCCACCACCCTGCCTCTCCCCGTCTTTACCGCAGGCTGCGGCGAGCAGCCCGGAGCTCGGACATATCGCTGCCCTGTCCATTGAGGAGCTGGAAAAAGGAACGTTTGATGGGAAACCACTTCCTTTCTTGGACTCGCCTGAGTTTACCATTGACCTCACTGGGCTGGCTTGTAACCAGACCACAGACCAAAAACTCTCTCCTCCACACCTGACCGAGAAACGTGGCTACGCTGATGCCCATAAAAGAAAAAGCCTAGGCAACAAAGATGAGTATATAGCAGGTGTCCTGGAAAATCCCAGTGCAGCCACCAATGCCATGGATGGGATCCCATTTCTCCAGCTTGCCAAGAAGGTCTCGGAGCTTCCTTCCTCACAGGCAGAGGCTCCACCAACCAAGGAGACCCACAGGTGGGGCAACCCCAGTGCCAGCGATGCCTCTTGTTGGGAAGGTTCATCTAAGGCCGCATCTCCAGAAGCTGCCCACCACCATCCCCTGCCCCTGAAGGACAAGACAGCATCGCCCACGCTGAACAGGGCTGCCAAAGATTCGGTCCCGCAGAAGAAGACTGCAGGTAGCCAGCCCAGCAGCGAGGCTGCTCCTGGCGTGGACAGCCCCAGCAGCAGTGCCGAGGAGGGTCAGCAACCCATCTTGGGGAGGGAGAAAGCCGTGCCCGAGGCTAAGGAGAGCAGCGCTAACGCCAAGGACCAAGGCGGCAACCCAAGCAAATCCACCAGCCACCAGCCCAGAGGCGAGGCGGCCAGCAACGCCATGAGACACGGCCACGTGGAGCCGAGCAAAGCCGGCGGCAAGCTTCACCCCAAGAGGCGGAAAGAGCACAAGTCCTTGAGCCACCGGAGCAGCTCCGGCTCCCGGGAGAACATGGAGGGAGATGGGAAAAAGAAAAAAGCACGGACACCGTGCCCGGGGAGGAGCGAGAGCGCCGGCGAGCTGAAACGCACTGGCTGGAGCAACGCCGAAGGCTCTGCCCTCTCCTCTGGGAGGAGGGAGCCGCACTGCAACAAGCTGGTACCCAGGCCCAAAACGGGCACCCAGCTGAAGAAGATGGTCCTGGACACTTACAACCAGAAGAAGGGGGAGCTCCGTCACGCCAACGGGGACCTGAAACGCAGGAAGGCCATCCTAGGGAAGAGCCTCCACCAGGTGTTGGCCAAGGGGCCAGCACCGGCACCGCGCGGCTCCTTGCACAGCCCGCGCGCCGCCCGGGGTGCCAAGCCGGCCGGCTCGGCCAGCTACCGTACGGCCGAGTCCCAGAACAACCTGCTAAGCCAACTCTTTGGGCAAAAATTAACTAGCTTTAAAATTCCTTTAAGAAGAGATACTTCAGAGTAATTTATGGAAGTGACTTACGGTGATCCTCAGCTGCTTTCATGGGGTTTGCAAGGGAAAAATTATCAAAGCATTAAATTCGTTTGTGTAGCATGATTTCTCTGTCTAGCTTAAACGAACTTGCACTGCAGCCTCTGTGAAATAGTTTGCTTTGTGTCTACTAATCTACTTTAATTCACCTGATTTATCATGCAAATGCTAGAACTTTGATGTTGCTGATGATTTTCATGAACTGAAATTGTAATCGCTTTGGGCAGACTGAATCGTCGAGAGCAGTTGCTTTATTGCAGAAGTGCTGAGGTTATAAGGATACTTGCAAATCTCAGACCCTTTTGAGACTGTGTCTGTGTTATCTTTGTACAAAGTACTTGAAGAGATGAACTTCATTCCGTAGACGTCTTATTCATAAGGTGCAGTACACTGTAGAAAGCCAATTTTTTTATTTTTTTTGAAGATTTTGCACAAATAATCCCGTACAATTCATTTAATTGGGAGCTGGCCTAAGAGATGATACAATTAAAAAAAAAAAAATTAAATTAAGAACGGAGTGTCCTATATTTTGACAGCCATCCCTATGAATTTATTTCTACGTCGTCAAGAGAATAACGAACCGGCGCTGGGGCTGTTGGAGCCCGTCAGAGGATGCTGCCACGCTTTGACCACTGTAGACGATGTGACCGGAGGAGAGCCGCCACCGCGAGCAAACTGCACCTTGACACTTGTGACAAACTCTGAGTTTTTTAGGGTTTTTTTTTTTTTTTTGTATGTGTGTATGTGCGTGTGTGTTTTCCTTTTGTTTGTGGGGGGTTTTTTTTTGCGCAACGAGAAAACTGTGCCAATTTACCGCACCGAACCGGTACTGTCCGAGTGCCCTCAACGGTATCGCTTCTAAACTATCTTACTGTATCGAGTTAGTGGCTCTATAGGTATCCGCTTTACTATGCAGTTACTGGTGCTATTCTTCTTTTGTAATGTGAATACAGACTTCCTTGATTGACAAATAAAAGGGAACCATTAGGAAGTAGCCGTTACCTGGAAAAGAAGAGGAAGCAGGAAAAAAAAAGGAAAAAAAAAAAAATGATCCAACTTTAGAGAAAAATTAAAAAAAATTTAAAAATCCTATATGCTGGTACTCCATAGCGTCGAAAAGGTTACGTCACGTTAAACGAGCACGTTGTACAACCGAACTTTTGAATCCGGAACAAAATCTCAGGTGCAAACGAGGACATGGAAGATAATGACAAATCCTATTGAAACACTCCCAAGTCAAGGAGGTGAAGTGATGCACTGATGTGATATGAACAGTCCGAGTACTTTGCGTCTGTCCTGCAATTATTATTTTTGTTTTGTTTTAGATTTAAAAGGAAAAAAAAAAAAGAGGCTTTATTCTGTTAATATGTATCTTTACAATTCTTTGTATTGTATAAAAATATTGTAGGTAATTTACCTTGGGTGCAATGTGTTCTGTCAAAAGTTTTTATTTTGATATTTTGTCAGAGAAGCAGAGAGAGAGCAGGAAACGCCGTTTTATGATGTTGTATGTGTGCTTTTAAAGTGCCTCTTTAATATTGTTAAATAAATATGAGATGAAAATATGGGGTGGTACTGTAAAATCATACATGATTAATCTTTTCAAATATATTCCAATATTTTCACAGAAATTCCCTGTCTGCGTGGTATTTGTGTCCCGTACCCTATGGTCCCCTCCTCCCGCGCGCGTCTCCGACTAATTTTCTATTTGACAGCTAGATGCTCTGTACGTCCTCGTGGTGTCCTTGTCCTCTGCAGGCTGGCCACAGGAGGACGTTGGTGCCACTGCCATCACCTTGCGATCATTTGCAAAGCGGTGGAGCTTCTCAGTGGTGAAGGTGCTTGTGCATCTCTTCTTCCTCACTGCATCTTGCCCAAATTCTACTCACAACACAGCTGTCTTGTCCCAGAGCGGGAAAAAAAAAGCCCAGTGTGATGGTGGTGGTGATGGCCCAGTTTGGTCCTCACCAGCTGGTGATAGTGATGGTCCAGTTTGGTCCTCACCAATTGGTGGTGGTGATGGCCCAGTTTGGTCCTCACCAATTAGTGATGGTGATGGCCCAGTTTGGTCCTCACCAGCTGGTGATGGTGATGGCCCAGTTTGGTCCTCACCAATTAGTGATGGTGATGGTTATCATCAATTCCTGATAGTAATGGCCCAGTTTGGTCAGCATCAATTGGTGATGGTGATGGCCCAGTTTGGTCATCACCAGTTGGCGATGGTGATGGTACAGTTTGGTCATCACCAATTGGTGATGGTGATGGTACAGTTTGGTCATCACCAACTGGTGATGGCAATGACCTGGTTTGGTCAGCATTAATTGGTGATGGTAATGGTGATATTCTGTTTGGTCGTCACCGATTTGTGATGATGATGGTGGCGATGGTGATGACAGTGATGATGACGGTGCCGGCCCAGTTTGGTCGTCACCCATTTGTCCTCAAGCTGACCTCTGCCAGCACAAGGCTGAGGTCTGAAGGTAGGAGGCTGACACAAAGCCGGGCGTATTATATTCTTTAATTACTGTTGCAATCAAAACATTTAAACGCTGTCAATGAGAGATAGCTCCTAACCGCGGGCTGGAATCCTTGCCACTTGGGGCTTGTAACTAAAACTGCAGGATTAATTTGATTAATTGATAGAATTATTTTCCAAACTACTCTTTTGTTTATGGAGGCTTAAAATGCTTGCCGCCTGCACCCTCCTGGTGTGTTGCAGAGCGGAGATAAAGTGGCTGAAAATAATTAGTATGGCTTAATTTAGGGAAAAAAATAACCTCAGAAGAATTTCGCAGAAAATTTAAGGCGGCACATTTTACTTTGTTTTGGCAGGAAATATTATGGGGCTGGAAATGGGACTTTTATGGTTTCCCTCTGCTGTATTTCACCGGGGCAGCGAACCTGCGGGGCTACAGCCTGGGCGTTGCTGTCGCTCCGCCGCGCCCCCGGATTCTCCTCAGATGAAACCCGCTGAGAGCCACAGGTTTGCTGCAGGGGATGGGACCCGTCTGGGGCCCTGGGGAGGGTGCGGGGACAAGGTCCCAGAGCAGCACCCACCTCGCAGCGGCACAGGCCAGGAGCGATGCCGGCCTCAGGTACCGCTGGCTCCCTGGGGAGACGCCAGCATCATCCCTGCAGCTCTGACAGCTGAAATATTTAATTCTTCCTTTTCCCCTCTAAGTGACAGTGGGATTTTTTTTTTTTTTCTCCCATCATCTCCCGCCTGCTCTCACCCGCATCACTGCTGAGCGGGTGACCCCCCCCCCCAATCACCTCCCTAAAGCCCCCATGTTTGCCGACTCCTGCGTTATCCGGCAGCGCTTGTCACTGGGAAGATTGTGGGTCCCCGTCAACGTAATTCCAGCGAGGAAAGCAAAGCCCAGCTGGAGATTAACTCGCTGCTCAGTGGGTGCCAGCAGCGTGGGTGGGGGGCACCCATGGGACCCAGCACGTCTGGGGGTCCCAGCGCGTCTGGGGGTCCCAGCGCTGCACCCCAATAGGATGCGCAGCTGGTCTGCACCATCCTCGGCCCCAGCCCGCGCCCTCTGCAGATGGGGACATCCTGGGGGGTGGCTGGGTCTGAACAGAGGGTGCCTGGCATTGCACTGAGTCCCTTAGGGGATTTTTCGGCTCCTTGCCCCCACCCTAAATTCTCCCCAAGCTGCTGTTTGCTCTTCAAGCCCCACCAAATCCAGCCAGCCTTTCTTCTCACCCAAGTTTCCGAGCTGGAGGTGCTTTAAGCCGCTCTGTAAAGCCAGAGGATAATGGGATCCACCATGGTTGTCACATTGTGAGCAGAGGCTGAAGATTTATTTTATTTTTTCTTGCTCTTGAGTCAAATCTGGCCATTCCTTGCGCAGCAAGAATTTAAACCCCGGCTCCCACCTCCCCCTGGCCATATGCATACAACGGGGACCACAGGAGCCCACAGGCTCCTGCATCCCTGATGCTGAATTGCCTTCGAGCAGGGAAACCCTGAGCGCAGGCGGCTGCAGGGTGTGGGGACAGGAGGAGAAAACGCGGGAGCGATGCACCTGCCCAGGGGCTGCCCTCCTGCCAGCAGCGATGCCCCCCGAGCTGCTGCCCAACCCTGGGAATGGAGGATCAGTGATTTTGTGAGTTTGAGCATCGTCCGTATAGCGGGAGATCAATGAGGCAGGGGGAACAGGCACTGAGAAATTTGAATCTGGGGCGTGGGGGCTGCTCGTCTGCACATTCCCATCCGCCTTCGGTGGCATCCAGCATCATTTTGCATCATTTATTCTAATCCAAAAAAAACGTTGCGCTGCCATCACAGCTCCTGGGAGCCCTGAATCCCACAGCAGCATCTCTACACAGGACATACCCAAACCGTGTCCCAGCCGTGTCCCAGCTGTGCCCAAGCCAAGCCCAAGCCGGAGAGGACCCCACGGGCAGGGGCATCGCGATGCCATTCCTCCCTCTTGGGACAAAGAAGAAAAACCACTCGAAAACGTGACTTTTTGCTGTTTCTGCCCTGCCAGCAGATGGTGCCACGGGGACCCAGAGCCCCTCGGGGTGCTCAGCGCAGCACCCAGCATCACCACCACCCACCCCTCACCCGTGAAACCCGGCCGAGGCGGTGCCGTAGCTTTTCCCATTTCCATTCCTCCGCCGCCACCTCCCCTCCCCGCGTTCCCTCGTAACATCACCCCAGATTAATTGGCGCTAACACAAACGTACACAGCTCCATAAAAAGATGTCACCCCGCTCACAATGGGGGGAACGGCCGCTCGCGCATTATCTCTGCTCTGCAGGCGTGTAATTCACTCCGCAGGAAAACGCGCTATTTATTCTGTTACCCTATAACAATCTCTCTGCAAACACAACGGGATGGGGGAGGAGGAGGGGGGGGGGGAAACACCCAACCGCGCCGCTGTCACCGGCACCGCGCCGGTTGTCCCCGCGCAGGGGCACCCGTGGGTGATGGGGCAGGGAGACACGGGGCTCGGGGACGTCCCTGTGCCGGGGGTCCAGCCCTTGGCCTGGCATCGTTTGATGCGACTGCGAATTCTCTGGCCTGGAAGGGGGATCTAAGAGGCTTTGAGATGGTGCCAAAAAAGCTCATCGAAAGGGCACTGGTGAGGAATGCGAGAGGGGAAGGACTGCAACCTGTTCCCCCCACCATAGCTGGGCTTCCCTCCCCGGGATGGGGATGCAGGGTGGCTCGGATGAGGTTTTATTTTTGGCTTCTTAGGGCAGGGGTAAGATACAGCCACCCCGAGGGTGGAACAGCAAGCGGGATCTGGCCCCTTGGCCCCTCAAGGGATGTTCTTGTGCATTTTCGAGCACGACGAACCGGGAATAACCAACATTCCCCTGCTCTGTATTGCAGAGAGGAAATTTGGGGTGCCCGTTTTGTGTCTGCTCACCCCTAGCCCCCCAGGCCCATGCAATTAATGGTGTTGTATTTAATTAAATCATCTAATTATCTCAGTGTCGGCAAACGCGCTGGGTAAAATCACACCGGTGCCGTGAGCGGCGTTGGCAGGCAGTGCCGTGGATGCACCCCGAGGGTGAACCTCCAAACACCCGTGGCTGTGTCAGGGATGGTGGAGACCCCCCGAAAGCAGCGGAGCGGAGCTCCCCGCCACCCTGACGGAGCCAGCGCCCATCGCGGCCGACGCGAGGCAGAGGCCACCCGAGTCTCCTCGGGCCGGACCCTGCAAAGGCGTCGGGGCACTTGATCTCATCGCGCGGGGAAGGAAAAGCCGCCTGCCCTGGGGGGGTGACGGTCTCCAGGAAGGCTGCGATTCGGGGCCAAATGAGGTGAAAAATGTCAAAATGTTATCAGGATCATTTTGGGGGGCAGCTGGCCAAGTAGGCGAGAGCAAAGCCTTGTCCTCAGCAGCATCTCCCTCCCTCAATGGTTTTTTTTTTTCTTTTTTTCTCCCCTGGAACTCTTCTTAATTCCTAACTTAATTTCTTTTGACATCCTCATTGCTGGCTTGACCTCTTTACTGGAATCATGTGCTGCTTAAAACTCATTATCCCACCATTGGAACAGGAAGTTAATTAAAAACCCTTTAAAAAAAGAGAGGAGGGGGGAAAAAAACCCACACCCCATGTCCAGGATAGATGGAGAGGGGACACGGCCAAGGCGCCGTGCTGTGCCCCCCCAGCCCACCACCCCCCGCTCCCCTGCTGATCCAAAAATTGCACCACTAATTGTGGAGCACCGGCCGTCGCCGCCGGCAACTCCCCCCCTGAACCGCGATTGGCCGCGATGGAGGGCCAGCTTTGGCAGAAATTATTATTTTTGACAGCAGCAATATTTCCATCATGGACCCAAAATACAATAAATGTGTTTATCCCACAATTAGCCCCAAAATTGCCGCCTGGTTGCACGCTGGTGGTGAGGACGGGGACCCCACATCGCATGGCTGGGGTGGTGCCAAGGGGGACCCCAGCATCCCTGCACCATTCCCATGTGTCCCCCCCATGAGACAGGGTGACAGTGACCCTGGAAGTTGGGAGTGGAACTTTTTGGATTGTCCATCTCCAAACAAGCAGGATTTTAAGACAGGGTTGGAATCCCAAAGAGAAGCCCTGGGGACCCCATGGAAGAGTTTGAGGGTCCCACAGGAGGGTTTGAGGGTCTCCAAAGGGTGGGTTGGGACCCCAGTGGGAGGGACTGAGGTGCTGGAAGGGGGGGATTGGTGTCCCTGTGGAAGTTTAGGACCTTCCAGAGGTGGGGTGAGGGGGCAAAGGGGTTTGGGGACCCCAAAAGGGAGTTTGGAGACCACAAAGGAGGGGCTTGGAGACCCCAAAGAGGGGGGTTAGGGTCCCAAAGGAGGTGCTTGAGAACACCAAGGTGGGGGGCAGAGTCCCAAAGGAGTCCCAAAGGCTTGAGGACCCAAAAGGGGGTGCTGGGGTAGCAAGTGAGGGGCCTGGGGACCCCAAGGAGCGGTTGAGGTCACAAAGGAGGGGCTTGGAGACCCCGAGGGGCGGGTTGGGAATATGCAGGAGGGGCTGGGGACCCCAAAGTCGGGGTTAGGGTCCCAAAGGAGGGGCTGCGAACCCCAAAGGGGGGCAGGACCCCAAAGGCGTGGGGAGCAGGGCCCCAATGCAGGGGACTGAAGGGCCTCCCAGGGGGGCGTGGGGACCCCAAGGAGGGGCTGGGGACACAGGAGGCGAGACAGCCCCCAAACCCCCGCACGGATCGGGCCCCGGGGGGGGGGGGTGGAAGGCGCCCCCCCTCCGCAGCCGCGGCCACGCCCCTCCCCGCCCCGGCAGCAGCCGGCTACACCATCCGGTGGGCGGGGCCGTCGTGGGAGGGGCGTGGCGTGGCGGTGGCCTATGGGCGGCCGCGGCGGGGGCAGGCCCCGCCCCCGTGGAACGTTCCGCGCGTTTGATCGGCTCCGGCGCCCCATTGAGAAAAATCCCGCGGCGGCGGCGGCGGCGGCT